>JANEHK010000727.1:1495-18911 GCA_025960845.1 Tachycineta bicolor | reverse complement strand
TTGTGCTCTCAGAGAGGAACCCTCTGCCCTGCGAAATTTCTCATCTCTGTGTGATTGCTTTGCGTATCCCGATCACAGGATTCATTGACACAGGCTGAGCTCTGGTTCTTACTTCCAGGCCTTTTTCTGGCCATGTCCATCTTCAGGTATCAGCCAGCTCCACTAACCCCTGAGGCGGGCGGGGCCGTGACGGCACAAAGGGGCCATGCGCTGGTGTGAGGCAGGGCTGTGATGTCACACAGCTGTCCTGGCCACAGCACTGTGACATCACGCCAAGCCTATATAAGCCGCGCCAGCACCAACAGCTGCCAGTGCAGCCGCGATGGCACGTGCTGGAGCCATGAGTGACGGTGGTGTCCTACTAGCTGCACTTGTCCTGCTGCTGGCCGCCGTGGCTGCCTGCTGGGCCCTTGGCCACTGGCAACCACGGAGGCGGCACACACGGACCCCCAAGCAGAACAATGTTCCCAGAGTCTGGCCCAGAGGCTCATGGAGGAACCGAGGAGCCCCTGCGGCTCCCAGGCACTCCAGACCTCGGGCCACCCCTCGCAAGCGGCCACGTGCTCCCGCCAGCCCCCTGGACTTGTCCTGCTGCTGCTGCCCCTGCGTGGCAGCGGCCCAGGAGCTGCAGGAACTGATGCTGCTGCACTGGGCTCGCAAAGGGACATGTGTGCCGCTCTACGCTGGGATGTGGCAGGCCTTGTGGAAAGAACTGGAGAAGCTGGTGAAGCCGGGCCACCTGCCCTGCTGTGGCTCCTTCAGCTCCTCCCAAAGCCTCCATCCCTCCAAGAGGCTGCTCCCAGCAACATTCTCCATCCCTGGGAGAGCCTCGACCCTTGCACAGATGGCACAGCAGCGCACACCCGCCATCCCTGCAGGAAGCTCAGGCTGTCAGAGACCCTCCATCCTGCCAGGAACCTCTGCTATCTCTGACAGCCTCCTTCCCTCACAGAGGCTCAGCGAGACCCGTCCGCCTGCAGAAGGTGCAGAGCCCGTGGACAGGTCTCCCAGCTCCCTTGGACTCACGGACTTCAACAGCACAGGCACAACTCTGACCCTCAACGTGGCCAGGGAGAGCCCCCAAGTCCAAATGGGAGCCCAGCCTGATGCAGGGGAGCCTTCTCAGGAGCAGCTGGCGCAGCAGCAAGCGTCCGGGAGCCAGAAGTTGTCATTCCGCAGCTCCCAGGACGCTGTGCTGGCTGTGCAGCCTGAGCCTGGTGGTGGAGACGATCCTTGAGACACCAAGGAGGATCCTCCACCTCCAGGAAGCTGCCCCACAACAGCCCTGGACTACCTCCAAGGCCTCCCGAGAACCAGGTGAGATCTCAGGAGCTGTCGTGAGGCTCCCATGGGGCATCCCCAGGCCAGGCCAGGCCAGGCCAAGCCAGGGCCCCGAGAGCAGCCTGGTCCCTGGCTGTTCCCAGTGGCTTTGATGCTGCGGCTTCAAAAAACCCCTCTCTGGTTGGCAGCTGCTCCTGGGACTCCCCTGTGCCAAGGCTCGGGCTGCAGCCCTGGCCGTCCTCGACAGCTGAGTGCAGCCCACGAGGCCGGGGACAGCGACGGTGCCGCCCTGCCCCGCTGCCCTGTGGCTCCTGCAGCTGCCTCTGCGTGCTGCCTTGCCCCGGCTCTGCCTCTCGCCAGCCCCATGGCTGTAAGGCGGTGCCCACTGCCCGGTGCGCAGCAGCAAGCAGGTGAGAGCAACGTGGCCAGCGCTGGCCCGGCCCGCTTCACTGGCGTGTTTCTTCCCTTGGGGGGGTTCCTGGGCGCAAGGCTGATGCCTCGGTCCCGGCTGCAGGGCAAAAGAAGGAGCTGCAGGACCTGTACCAGCGGGGCCAGCAGCTGGGGAGTGGCGGCTTCGGCACTGTTTTCTCAGGCATCCACCTCTCGGACGGGAGCCTGGTAAGCGGCCGGGAGGCCTGGGTGTGTGAGAAGGGGCACGGGTGAGGAGGGGCAGGGCTCCATCTCAGCTCCCCTCTCTCCATGGCTTGCAGGTGGCCATCAAACGCGTGGCCCGGGAGAGCGTCCTGCAGTGGGTCGATCTGGTGAGTGAGCGGGGCCAGCTGGACAGAGCGGGCCATGGTGCCCGAGCATCTCCTGGGCGGGAGGAATCCCCATGGCCAGAGAGGCTGCCCAAAAGGGCCCTGGGGCATCCCAGGCAGGGGCAGCGCAGCCACAGGGCAGCAGCAGGCCTGCTGGAGGTGTTGTCTCCTCCTCGCAGCCCAACGGCACCCGTCTTCCGATGGAGATCGTGCTCATGGAGAAGGTGCACTCCGGCTGCTGCAACATCATCCAGCTCCTCGACTGGTTCGAGCAGCCTGATGGCTTTGTGCTGGTGATGGAGCGTCCGGAGCAGTCGCAGGATCTCCTGGAATTCCTGCTGAAGCGGGATGTCCTGTGCGAGGAGATGGCGCGCTGGATTTTCTGCCAGGTGCTGGAGGCCGTGCGGCACTGCACCGCCTGCGGTGTCCTGCACCGGGACATCAAGCTGGAGAACCTCCTCGTGGACCCGGAGACCAGCGACGTGAAGCTCATCGACTTCGGTTGCGGCACCTTCCTCCAGGAGCAGGCCTACACACAATTTGCCGGTGAGCCACAGCCCGGGCCCTGCTCCCGGTGCCAGGCACTGCTCAGCCCCATTCTCTCCTGGGCTGTGGGTGCATCCCTCAGCCTGCTGCCAGCTGTCCTGTGGCACGGAGCAGATGTTGTGCCCTGGGAGCCGGCTGCCGGCCCTGCAGACACAGGGAGGCTGCAAAAGCCAGGTCATGGCCCCTGGGCTTGGCAGGCCCACAAGGGGCTGCTCCCCTGGCCTTCTCTGCCTTGTTGAATGGCTCCTTGGCTTTGGCTGCTTGGATGGGGGACGTGGGGGTGCTGGGGGCAAGTTGTGTCTGCCGGTGCAGCCCCTGTCTCTGCCAGGAGGCTGGCGCCAGGCTCTGGGAGCCAGCGGCCTGCGCCTGGACAGTGCCGCCTGTGTCCCCTAGGAACACGCGTGTACAGCCCACCCGAGTGGATCTGCCTTGGCTACTGCCACGGCCATGCAGCGACCGTCTGGTCCCTGGGCGTGCTGCTGTACGTCATGGTGTGCGGGAACCTCCCCTTCCAGGGGGACCGTGACATTGTGTGGCAGCAGCTCTTCTTCACGCGGCAGCTCTCTCCAGGTTGGTATGCGGCCTCCAGAAGGCAGGCTTTGGCAGATGGCGGTGCGCGGCCCGGCGTGGCCCTCACACGGCTCTGCTGGGACCTGTCCTCAAGGGCTGGCCTTTGCGGGAGGCGGCCCGTGCCGACAGGGTCGGCCAGGCACACGGGGCTGAAGGACGTGGCCGTGTCCCGCCGGGCCGCTCTCCCGCACAGCCCAGAGCCGGTCGGGAGGCCGGCGTGCCTCTGAGCACACGCAGCACGGCCCGGGCCCTGCGGGTGCCAGGATCCACTGGGCAGGAGCCTTCTGCAACTGACCGACGCTTTCTGCCTTCTCTCTGCCCAGAGTGCCATCATCTCATCTGCTGGTGCTTGTCCAAGCACCCTGAGCACAGGCCACAGCTACAGCAGATCTTGCTGCACCCTTGGGTGTGGGGCAAGCGTTTTGGATGCCTTGCCTGAGCCCCTGCAGCACCCAGTTAACCCAGTCCCACACAGGACTCAAAAACTAAAACACCCCCAATCTGTAGGCCAGTGTAGGGACAGAGATGAGACATCTCTGGAGTCCAGGGCAGCTCTTGAAACATGGGCTTTATGGCACAGTTCCTCAGTGCAAGAACTTTGCTTATGCTGCTGGCCACAGCTAAAGGCATGCCCGAAGAAAGAGGCCTAAGTTCTCGTTTGCACCACATTCTGAACTCTAAAAGCTCCTTTCTAGACTCCTTTTCCCTGCCACCTCGGCAGGGCCCCTTCCCCTTGGACCCTCGGCAGCCCTTGGTCTGTTAGCGATATTGCTCAAACAACAGGGCTCTTGCTTCAGCTAACTCGGTCACTGTCTCTCGGCTGGGCATCCTACATCTCAAAGCTTGCTTTCATTTCTATTTCGCTTATAGGTTTCATGCTGTTAGAATCTTCTCTCAAGCAATTGTAGTTGTAAGGCTTTCCCGTTTCACCCTCTCCAATTTCAAACCATAGAGAACATAAAACAACCACCAACCCATTCAGGGCTGTCAAGTCTGTCCTTGTCAGCAACTTCAGCTAAAGAAACCTCTTGAGAAAAGGGGTAATCAAGAGTGTTCCCTTCAGTGTTCTTCGGGGATGACCACTTGGCCCTCACGGCTTGCCCTGAAATGGCGGCTCCTCCCTCACGCTGGCGCTCCTCATGAGGGCACATTGGGGCTCGGTGGTGAGTGGAAATGGTCCCCAATGGCCTTGAGCTCCTGTGGGAACCATGGCAGCCCCAGGGAGGGAGGGAGGGGCTCTTCCTGGTGACCTGGAACTTGGCTCCTGCTCTGTGCCAAGGGCTTTCTGCCTGTGGGCCTGGGGGAACGCCTTCCCTGAGCTCAGCCCCACAGCCACTCCTTCCCACAGCTCCTTGCAGACAGCATCCACTACAGACGCCTCCCCTGCTGCCATCCCTTGGCCAGGGGCCTCGGGGCTCATGCCTGACCCTTCTTCCTCCCCAGGGAGCCTCTTCCCAGGAAGGGGGGAGCCCCCCACAGCCCAGCGCTCTCCAGCTCAGCCCCGCTAGAGCCAGGCCGTCCTCTCAGCCCCACGTGCCCTGAGCCAAGCGGGCATTGGCAGGTGTCTGCCTGAATCAGCTGAATTGCTCCCAATACTCTGGTTTTGACTGGGATAGGGTTCCTTTCCTCCCAACTGCTGGCACGTGTTGCCTTTAGATGGGAATGCCATGAATCAAACAGGGGTGATTTGTTTTCTGCCACAGCCACCGCAAATTGAGTTTCAAACCTCTGACAAGAGGAAAAGGACCAGCAAAACAGCTCAGGGCACACTTCAGACTGCTCAGGGAATTGGTAAGCAAGGTCCCCAGGAAAAATGCTTTTGCAGGTGCTGGGCTCCATCAGCGCTCGTCCCTTTGGAAACATCACCTCCTAAGGGCACAGGAGCAGGAGATTCCCAAAGGTGGGAAGCCAAGCAGGCCAGGAAGAAGGCTGGCTTGCCTGAAGAGGCATCTTCTCTGGGAAAGAGGATGGAAAAGGAAGCTGTGTGCCCAGTGGAATCCAGGTCAGGAGAAGAGGAGTAAGGACAGAGTCTGATTGATTGTCAGACGTAAAGGGTCTTGATTTTTGTATCTATTCAAACTGCATTAGAATATACTTGGATTCAGTGTCAACTGGAGATTGCACATATCAAGGCATTAACAGAAGCAAAACTTGAACCAGACATAAAAAATCTTTTCTCACTGCCTTTTGTAAATACATATTCAGTTTTAATACACTTCAGAAATCGGTTAATTAACCACAAAAATTTGAAAACCTAAATCAAATTATTCCCAAAGGCTTGGCTGTTAAGGTATTCTGAATGTTAATGAGCCCTGGGACACTGAACAGCTGAAGGCTGAACAAGCCTCTGGAGAAGTCAAATCCAGCAGCAACCTCCAAGTGTCTGAGGCTGTCAGCAGCCCCCACTGAGGCCATCCCAGCCCACAGACCGTGGGGAATGGGCAGACAAGGGGAGCGTCCCTGGGGCTGGGCAAGCAGAACTCAGAGGCACCAGCAGGTGCAGGTGGGAAATGGAGTGTGCAATGTGGCTGTGAAAGCCCTGCCTGGGCTGTGCCAAGCAGGACAGACAAGACCTGACCCCCATCCCCCAAACAATTCTCTCACTTAAGCATTTCAAAGGAATTACAATTGTTTGAGTACTGTGAGTTGGATGCACTGGAGAAATACCAACAAGAGATTTTCAGGAGCTCAAAACAACAAAACAGACTTTACTGGCAACTTTAGAAAAAATCAGCAAAAGGTTTAATACAATATTCAATCAACAAAAAGCACTTCTGAGAGCATTATAAATTGGCCCATTGAATATCACAAAGTCTAAACCTGTTAAATTTAAGTTACTCAACATATGCAAAGGGAGAGAATTAGAAGAGGAAGACGCAGAGAAAAAGACAAGTAAGATACACAGAAGCACACACACACACACACACACAGAGCTACCAACTCCTGGATTCCAGCAGTGTTCAGATAGAAATTCCAAGAGGAGGTGGGGTCAAGATGTGTGCTTGCCTTGTGGTCATCCTTGAATACCCCATGGTCTTCCTGGGCCCTTCCCCCAGGAGGGACTTTGGGTCACTTGGTCTCTCAGGAGCTGGGCTGGGGGCTGCAGAGGTGGCTGTGGAGCATTGCCTTTGGTGTGCCAGGGATTGGCAGACACTGCTGGGCTGGGATAGAGGCTCTGGGGGGATTGGGGTTTCAGGGCAGGGCAGTGCTGGGGTTTCAGGGCAGGGCAAGGCTGGACCTGCCCCTTCCTCCCCCCCACACAAAATGTTTCCAGCCAACAATCTCCTGCAGTCTCTCACAACAGGCAATGCTGGAGGTGGAATCCCAATTGTGGCCATGGGCACCTGGACAAGAAGGACAGCTCTTTTCCATAGGAAGGTGTAATGGTTTTAGTTAAACCTGGGCAGAAACACTAATTAATGTAGTGACTACAAATTCGTCAAATTTTATTTGCTTAATTTAGTGTAGTGGTCTTAGTGTTTAGTCTCTTTTTGTGCGAGAGGATCAGGAGAAGCAAAGTAGGCTAAGCTGAAAAACTTTTTTTTTTTTTTTTAACACACACTAAAAGAATGCAAAAGATAAGAAAAGAAAACCAAAAGAAAACCAAAGAAACCAAAATGCAATTTCAAAACACTCTTCCCTTCCCTTACAAACTGTTAACTTTCTTACAAACAACATAGACACAAACTGTGATTTTTAATCAGTTTCACCATTTAAAAATAATCTTTCATTACTTTGGAGGAGGAGTCTCTCTAGAGTCTTATGGAGACATTGGCCACAAGAAAAAGCAGTCCTGGGACTCTCAATGTCACAAATCTGCAGCTGCTTAGAGTTTTTGCAGTCTGTGCTGTTCCACCCATTAGCAGCCTTTCCCCTGGTTACTCATGGGCCTCTCAGTGTATTTGGGGTACTGTTTAAGAAAGCTTCTTCTAGTATAAAACAAGGATTCTCTGCTAGCTCTAAAATAATTTCTATCTCAAAAGAAATACGGACCTCCTTTTAACCCAGGAGCTGAGGGCTTCAAATCACTTTCTCTCTAAAATCATCTTGGTCTCAAAGGCTGAGACCTCCTTTTATGCAAGGAGCGAGGGGATTTAAGATTCCCACTTAAATCTCAATCATATCAATCCCCAACTTTGACTAGAATTAGCATTCCTCCAAATAACATTAAGATGTTACAAGAAACAGTCCATTTCTCTGTAGTTTACACCAGAAAAGTTTGGTTAAAAATGTCCACATCCTCAATCCCTCTTCTGATAATCTTTATCAGTTCTTTCACTCTTGCTCCACTGACTCCATGCAGCGTCTTTCCTACGTCCACTCTGTCTCTTTCTTTTCTCTCTCAGGGAAGGGTCAGGCCTTGGAAGCTCCATGTTGCCAGGACAGGGTTAACTCTGCCCAGGCCTGCAGTGGCCATGTGATTTCTGCTCCAGGCAGCAGTCTCTCCATTTCAGATCAGCCTGGTTTCCTCCATCCACTCTTTCTTCTCCATCTGGAAGACACCGGAGGAGGGGAGCAGGAGGAGAGCTCTGCCCACCCCTCGGTGACAATCGGGGCAGCCTCGGCCAAACCGGGCCCATGGTTGTTATCAGGGGAGATCCCTCCCTGCTCTGGGGTCTCTGGGAGGTTTTATCAAAGTGGTTGATGTTAAGCTGCAACCTCTCCTCCCCCAGGGAGCCGATGGAGTCCGGCTGGGCCTCGGGCGAGCTTCCCCCCGAAGGGGGAGGTGGGGTGTGGGGAGCAGTAGGACCCACTCGATGTTACCTGTTCAGCTGACCAGGAGGAAAAGGGCCTGACCTGAACAAACCCAGGATTTATATGGGTACTGCCCAAAGTCACATTCAACATTCTCAGTGGCCAAAGCAAATGCCAATATCTCAAAACCAGCTTCTGATAGCTCTTTGTCCTGTCTAAAACTATTTCCAGGGTCCTGACAGGGTAATACTTCACATTCCTCCCCAACTAAAAACCAAACTGTGCTAACCCATGACAGTGACCTTTAGGCTTTGCAGGGCTCAGGCACAGCGGCTGTGACAGAGTCCACACTGAGGTCACACTCTGTGGGCTGGGGCAGAGCCCAGCCAGAAATGACCTGAGATGGGCTCAAATACAATGATGGGACCATGGCCACACCCTCATGTTCTTCAGTCCCACCTCACATCATTGCCAGGGGCAGAGAAAGGGACAGGTGACTTCTCAGAGTGGGTCACAGGAACCTGGGTCACCAGAGCCCTTCCCAAAGTGGCAATGGCCCATTAACAGAAGATATCTCCCTGGAGGGAGGATGGGTCATGGAAGAGCTCAAGAACACTGCCCCATTTGGTTTTACACTGCTGGCCCATTAAGAGAAGATCCCCCTCAGAGATGTGAGGGATGGGTCATGGAAGAGCTCAAGAACACTGCCCCATTTGGTTTTACACAGCTGGCCCATTAAGAGAAGATCCCCCTCAGAGATGTGAGGGATGGGTCATGGAAGAGATAAACAACCTGCCCCAGCTGGTGTTCACAGATAGTAATAGAATACATTTTCTTGGTTAAATCTTGCATTGTAAGAAAGGGCTTGAGGCTCGTTGCCCAGGAGTCCTCAAGAATTCCACAAGGCTATTGAAATAACAACAGGACTAAAAATAAGAACCATGAGCTTGAGAAACTGTTTACAAACAACAAAGAACTTAGAGGACACACAACATGGACGCTTGACCAATGAGGAGTCCTGAAGGATGTGTGCCTGCCTCGTGAACAAGTGGCTCAGCCAATTGAGAGACACCTGTGTGTGTGGACAGTAGTGCTAGAATCCATAAATGGAGTTTAACATAAAATATATATTAAATATGCATATTTTATATATATATATAATATATTAAATAAATGACTTCTACTAAAATCCTATTGATTCTGCTATTCGGTTGCCCAGGGTTTCCCCTGCACTGCAGAGGCTCTGCAGGACTGACAGGATGGGCTTTGGGGCTGTGAGGAGAAGCTGAGGGACCTGGGCTGCTGGACCTCCTGAAGAGGAGGCCCAGGGCTCATCCTGCAACTGCTGCAAGGGTGGTTTCAGAGAACCCCAGAATCAGCAAGGTTGGAAAAGACCTTGGACACCATCAAGCCCAACCTGTGCCCTGACACTGCTTTGGCTCCCTTGAGACTCCTTTTATCCAGGAAAAACAAACAAACAAACAAACAAACAAACAAACAAACAAAAAAACAAAAAACAAAAAAAACAAAAAACAAAAAAAAAACCCAAAAACCTGGCAAGCTGGGGACAGAGTGGCTGGACAGCAGTCAGGGAGAAATGGAAATGCAGGGACCAATGGACAGCAGGCTGGACATGAGCCAGCAGTGTGCCCAGGTGGCCAGGAAGGCCAATGGCATCAGGCCTGGATCAGGAACAGTGTGGCCATCAGGAGCAGGGCAGTGATTCTTCCCCTGTGCTCGGTGCTGGTTGGGCAGCACCTCAAGTGCAGTGTCCAGTTCTGGGCGCCTCAATTTAGGAAGGACAAGGAGGGACTGGAGCGTGTCCAGAGGAGGGCAACAAGGCTGGTGAGGGGTCTGGAACAGAAGTCCTGTGAGGAGCAGCTGAGGGAGCTGGGGATGTTTATCCTGGAGAAGAGAAGGCTCAGGGAAGACAAGGCAATTTCAGGGCACAAGTTGGACTCGATGATGTCCAAGATATCATCCAACCTTGCTGATTATGTGATTCTCTGAAACAATCCTTGCAGTAGTTGCAGGATGAGCCCTGGGCCTCCTCTTCAGAAGGTCCAGCAGCCCAGGTCCCTCAGCTTCTCCTCACAGCCCCAAAGCCCATCCTGTCAGTCCTGCAGAGCCTCTGCAGCTCCTCCTCCTTGCCCAGAACAGGGAGCCCCACAGCCAGACACAGCAGCCCAGATGTGCCTCCCTGGGCTGTGGTGCCTCTGGCAAGGGAGCAGCACAAGGCACTGCAGGAGGCTGCAGACAATTCCTGAAGCACTTGGAGGATGATCCTGCTCCCCAAGGGATTTTCCCATGGTGCCGGGAACTCAGAAACTGAAATGGGGAGTGAGGACAGAGAGGAAAGGGCAACCAGGGATGGGCTGTTTGCAGTGGAGGGAACAGGGATGGGTAGTAGGAAGAAATTTGTAGCAGGAGGAGTAAAGAAAGCACAGGTGGGACAAAGAAAATGCTGAGGGCAGTTTGGGGGTGGCTGCCAGGCAGCCCTGGCTCTGAGCAACATCTGCAGTGGCACAGGAAACTCACAGCTCATGGGAACCAACTTTCTGGATGACTTCAGGGCCACCACAAACCTGAGTGGTTTCCCTGCTGTCCCCCAGCCCTGCCTGGCCCCAGGGGCTGATGATGGCATTTGTGCTCCCTCAGGTTCATCTCCCCACACCAACACCATGGGGGTGCTCACGCCTGCTCTGGGCAGTGCAAACAGGGGCTCCTGAGCCAGTGCTGCTGTGTCTGTGCCTGCAAGGATGCGGCACCTGTGTGAGCTGGGGGAGAGGCCAGGGCTGCAGAGGGGGGATGTTGTTGGCAGGTGCATGAGGACGCTCTGGGACGCTGCCCTGGGGTGTCCAGCGCAGTGGGGATGGATCAGCCCCTGCTCTGCTGCTCCTTCCCATCTCCCCCAGGCACCTTGCAGAGCCCCAGCCATGCTGTTTGCCCCCAGCCTGCCCACGGCCACCCTGGGGCTGCTCACGGGGCTTTTCTCTGCTGAGCATTGGCCTGGGCGTGTTCTGGAGAGAGCCTGGGCAAGGAGCCTGGAGCCCCCAGGCCCTGCCCTGAGGCGTCAGCGCTGCCCCAGCAGTGCCCATGGCCTGTCCCTGCTGCAGCCCCGGCACTGCCACCCCCAGCACTGTGCCCGGCCCCGAGAGCACTCAGGCCCTACAGCAACACCAGGGCCAGGAGGGCAGCGGGGCAGGGGCACAGGAGCAGCACTGGCAACACCAAGTGCTGCAGCTCCTAGGCACAGCTGCTGTGCCAGCACTGATCTGCCCCAGCTCTGCACACAGACATTGCTGCTGCAGCTGCAGAGAAGGGAACAAAAGGGGGATCTCTGCAGAAAACTTGGCTGGGAGATCCTTGAGTTCCTTTTAAAGCCACCAAGAGCGCAGCCGCTCATTGACACAGACTATGGCCACAGGGAAGGTGGAAAGAAACAAAATGAGAAATGGCACAGAAAAGGACTTTTTTTTGTGGACATAAACAAAGTAAAACAAATAACTAGGTCCTTCAAAATTAAACAAACAAGAAGATGACTTTTATCAAAGATGACTTTTATTAAAAGTGATTTGCAGAAATTGCCCAGCAGTTTAATGTTTCTGAAACCATCCAGTCCTCAGTCTCCACACTGCAGCCTTGAGCTCCTGGTTCCTCAGGCTGTAGGTGAGGGGGTTCAGAGCTGGAGGCACCACCGAGTACAGAACTGACAAAGCCAGATCCAGGGATGGGAAGGAGATAGAGGGGGGCTTCAGGTAGGCAAAAAAGCCAGTGGTGAGGAACAAGGAGATCACGGCCAGATGAGGGAGGCAGGTGGAAAAGGCTTTGGGCCGTCCCTCCACAGAGGAGATCCTCAGAACAGCCCTGAAGATCTGCACATAGGAGAAAACAATGAACACAAAACACCCAAGTCCTATACAGGAACTTACAGCAAGAAGTCCGACTTCCCTGAGGTGGGATTTTGAGCAGGAAAGCTTGAGGAATTGTGGGATTTCACAGAAGAACTGTCCCAGGGCATTGCCATGGCACAGGGGCAGAGAAAATGTATTGGCTGTGTGCAGCAGTGAATAGAGAAAGGCACTGGCCCAGGCAGCTGCTGCCATGTGGGCACAAGCTCTGCTGCCCAGGAGGGTCCCGTAGTGCAGGAGTTTGCAGATGGACACGTAGCGGTCATAGCTCATGATGGTCAGGAGGGAAAATTCTGTTGTAGCACAGAAAACAACAAAAAAGATCTGTGCAGCACATCCTGTGTAGGAGATGTTCCTGGTGTCCCAGAGGGAATTGTGCATGGCTTTGGGGACAGTGGTGAGGATGGAGCCCAGGTCGGTGAGGGCCAGGTTGAGCAGGAAGAAGAACATGGGCGTGTGCAGGAGGTGGCCGCAGGCTACGGCGCTGATGATGAGGCCGTTGGCCAGGAGGGCAGCCAGGGAGATGCCCAGGAAGAGGCAGAAGTGCAGGAGCTGCAGCTGCCGCGGGTCTGCCAGTGCCAGCAGGAGGAAGTGGTTGATGGAGCTGCTGTTGACATTTCTTCACTCTGGCCATGGAGTCCTGTGGAAGGAGGACACAGTGACAGGTCAAGGCAGACACCGATGAGCAAAGCCCAAACCCTTTCTCCCAGCCCTGCCCCTGCTGCTCTGTGCCATCCAATTTTCCTTTTCTCAGAGCCCTTCCTTCAGCTCTGTGCCTGGAGCTCTGCTGGGATCTGGCCCCGTTGCTGTGATGAGCAGGGGCTCTGCCCATGGACACCGAGGGGTCAGCTCCACTCTGCAGCACTGGGGTCATGGGAACAGGGACAGGAGCCAGTCCTGGGCTTGGACTTCATCAGCCAAAACCGCTCCTGAGGCAGAGGAGCTTGGCAGCATCTCCTGTGCCAGGGCTAAGGAATGGTGATGGACAAAGGCAGCTGGAGAGGGTTTCCTGCTGTGCCCAGGGAGATCAGAGAGAACTGTGCAAGGCAAGAGCATTGGCTGTAACTCAGAGAAGGCTGAGGGGAGCTGCTCTGTGGCTCCATCTGTCCCCAGCTGCCCTTTCTGAGATCAAGGGCAGTCCCTGTGTTCCCCTGGAAATCAGCCTGACACAGCTGAGAGCAGAGGGAGCCACAGCAGAGCAGACTGGCTCAGCCTTTCTCAGAGTCTCAGCCCCACTCCTAGCCAAGGACACTCCTGTCCCTCAGTGTCCCCTGGAGGCAGCTCACAGCTTGGATGGCATCCCCAGGACACATCCAGGGTCCTGTCCATGGCACTGCTGGAGGAGAGTCAGCTCATTCCCAGCCTCCAGCCTGCCCTGCCCAGAGCTCCCAGGGCAGAGGGAGTTGGGACACCCCATTGCTGTGCTCAGCCTGCACACAAGGAGCCCAAGGACTGGGCCTGAGCTTGCAGCTGGAGCTGCCATTCCCAGAGAGCCCATCAGCAATGCCAGGAGCACCTGGCAAGGCAAGGAGAGAGAGAGACCTGGGCTCTGAGGAAAAGCCTTTCCCTGCCCAGCCCTGCACAGCCCCTCCCAGGCAGCAGCAGTGCAGGACAGTGGCCCTCAGGCCCTGGTCAGCAGGAATGGGCACATGGCAGGAGAGATGCCCTTCATCTCTGGAGTTGCAGAGCCGGCCCAGGAGGGGGCTGAGGGCCCCGAGCCCCCGGGCTGAGGGCTGTGCTGGCTGCGAGGGGACACAAGAGCCGTGCTGCTCAGGGCAGTGTGTGCCCTGCAGGGCAGGGCCGGCAGGTGCCACATTTCCCCTGCAGCAGGGCTTCCCTCAGCCCTGCCTCCCTCCCTCCCTGCCCACGCCTCTGCTGCTGGAGCTGTCCCAGCCTGAGCTGTTCCTGTGGCCCCGGGCTCCTTCCCTGCCAGTGCTGCCAGAGCCCAGCCCAGCCCCTGGGCCAGCTCTGCCCTGCAGCTGCTCAGGGCTGCAGGGATTAAAGAACAGCTCCCCCAGGCCTGGGCACCATGGAAAGGGGATGCTGCATGGATCTGGAGGCTGGGGAGCTGGAGACACTTGCTGAGGATCCCAGGAAAACTCACTGGGATGATTTAAGAGCCTCAGCCCCTGCTCTGCCCTGCACAGCTGAGTTTCCATTGCCACCAAGCTGAGTCAGGGAAAAGTGGGAGCACAGATTCAGGAAAGCAGAGACCCAAGGAGGAAACTCCTGTCCCTGAATGTGCTCATGAAAAGTCCTCTTGGGAATGACCTGGGTATGAGCTGGAGCTGTGAGCAGCCCTGGCCCACACAGCACCCTCTCCACAGCAGCAGGACCTGCCCTTGCAGGAATCACTCCTTGCACCCACAGCTCCTCTCCACCATCCACAGGGAGCTCCCAGGCAGATTGAGAGCTGCCCCTGGCAGGTGGCAGATGCCCTGGCCTGGCCAAGAGCCCTCAGGGCTGCAGGAGCTGCTCTGCAGGACAGCCCTGGGCACCCCTGGCTGCAGCCCCAGCTTCAGCCCCTGCACCCACCCCTGGCAGCAGGAGCCATCCTGCCCTGTCCCTCTGATGGAGCCCAGGGCAGCCCCGCTCTGGAGCACATCCTCCCCCAAACCAGGAACAGCAGCAGAGCCATCCTTACAGTCATCTCAGTCCTGTCAGGAGTCAGCTTTAGGAGATGCCTGCAGCCAGGGACTGACTGTGTCAAAAGCTGTAAAGATTTCTCCATGAATAATCTCAGAATTGTCCTCCCAGCTGCTTTAAGCCTCTGTCTGCTTCACTGCTCTCAGGTATCTACAGGCAGTGCCCTCAGCCCTGTTGGGCTGGGAAAGGAGCTGCTCCTCAGAAGTGTCTTTTTCAAGCTCTTCTTGGTTGCCAGGAGCTGCCTCTGTGCCAGGAGCCCAGCCCAGCTCAGCAGCACAGGCACAGCACAAGGACTTTAATAACCCTCTCAGGGATTTGGTGCTGATTACATCAGACTCAATCCCTCAGAGTGTGCTAAAAAACTTCTCAAGAACTGAAAGTCAGATTCAAAGTCCAAAGTTTCTTTAACTTTTAATGGGTCCCACTGAGGGACACAATTCACATGAAAGTGTCCTCAAGTTCCAGTCAGAGCAGAACACTGAAGGCAGTGATGACAAACAAGGGAAATGTGTCTCTAGTGCTGAGCAAACCTGGATGTGTTTCATGAATGCAAAGAGCCAAGGCCTGACCTGCAGCCCCTGCCAAGGCAGATCCTGTTCCTCCCTCATTGCTCAGGGCTCTTCCTGGGGCACTGGGATGTGGGGATGTGCAATGCCAAGGGCAGCACCATGGGGCAGCCCCTGACAGGCTGCTGAGCAGGGACAAGGAGGCAATGAGGCCCCAGGGCTGCAAGGGTCACTTGTCCCCTCCTGGCCTCAGTGCCAGGGCCAGCAGCCATGGCCAAAGTGCTGCAGGAGTTGGCTGTGTCAGGGCCTTTCAGCTGCTGCCCATCCCTGTGCCCTCTCCAGCCCAGGCTGTCCTACGGTGTCCATGCCCTGTGCCTCTGTCCCTGCAGGCTGTTGTCATCCCCCGGCTGTCTCACCTCACTGGCCCCTTCATTTGCTGACAGCTCTGCATCCTGCCTGCCTCTGCCTGGGCACACAGAGCCTTGGGCTGCTGCAGACTCCTTCCATGGGATATGTTGTACCACAGCCCTGCCCTGGGAGAGAAATTCCTTTCTCCTGGTGTCCAGTCTGGACTTCTCCAGCTGCCCTCTGCATCATTTTTTTCTTTCTCTCTCTCTTTTCAGCCATGTCAAAATGATACCCCATCTCTGAAATCACCCTTCAAGCAGTCCAAGGGCTCTCGTCCCATGTCCTCAGTTTCCACTCCACTCTGAGCACAGAGCTCCTTTGTCCCTATACAGTGGTCGAGGGCTTGAGGCCATGGGCATCTGAAAAGAAGGACGGTTCCTTTCTATAGAAAGGAAACCACAGAACCTCATTGTTCTGAAGGCAGATGAGAGGCACTCACCAGAGGCCAAGGCAAGCCAGACCATTTGGCCTTGCAACTTTTTTTCTGAGAGCAACCTTTGGATATATGGGGAGTTTGGGAGGTGGATTTCCATTTCAGCCATGGGTGCCTGTACCAGAATGACAATTCTCCTCCACAGGAAGGAAAGGGCAGAGCCCCAGTGTTTCAAAGGCTGATTAGAGGTGGCACCAAAGAGGCCAAGACCAGCCACACCTCCTTGTCTTGGCTGCTTTTTTCTGGTAGCAACCATTGGATAGACAAAATTTGGGAGGCCAAATCCCAGTTTTGTCCGTGGGTGGCTGGATAAGCACAGTTCTTTTCTATAGGAAGAACCCCTAGTGTTTCAAAAGCAGATGAGAGCTGGCTCTCAGGAAGCCGGGGGAACCTGGACATTCCTGGCAGCTTGTTTTCTGGCAGCTTTCCTTTGATATATGTTATAAATAAATTCTATTCAAATAATCTATGTTTTAGTTACTTAATTGTTAAGTAATTCCATTAAGATTGTTAATGCTAGTTCTGTATAAAGAATTTGCCTTAGTCCTGTTTTAATACTGATTTGTCACCTTATTTACTTGTTTGTTAATTAAGAATTCACCTTATTATCTGTATCTCAGCTCCCATTTGCCGGATAGTGTCTGAATATGCAAATAAAAAGAACACTGGAATTCTGGGAATGACTCAAGAACAAGAGACTCTGAAAAGCAGGGAACCAAAGTAAAATCCAGGACTGTAGTCGCACTTTAGACTAGTGCAAGAAGTACGGGGGTCCGCCGAAGCAGCTTTATTTAGTTGCCGTGACCTGAGAAGGAGTCCCCCATCGCTGGATGACCCCTGATCAGCGAAGCGAAACGGACTCCCCGGCAAGGGGAAAAAGCCCATGAGGGGGCTGGGAGTGCCCAGCTTTGCTGTGAAGCGAAGCTGTGTGTACCTCCTCCTCCACGTTGCCAAGGGAGTAAGCAAGCTCTTCCCCAAGGCCAAGCTTGATAATAAAGAAACATACAAAACAGCAAGACTCTGATTCTCTCTTTTTTTTCCAGAACAAGATCTGGAATTTCAGAGGTGAATTCCCACTTTTGGCTGTGCACACCTGGATTTGAAAGATGTTTTTTCCATTTCAAGAAAAGCAGGCCTCTGTAGTGTTTTGAAGGCAGGCAAGAGGTGGCCCCCAAGAGGCCAAGACCATCCAGAGCTCCAGAGCTGTCTGTTCTGTCAGGTTTCATCTGGGAACAATCCTTGGATATAATCAGATTTGGAGGTTGAAATTTTGGCCATGGGCACCTGGAGGAGAAGGACAGTTCTTTCCCACAGGAAGGAAAGCACACAACTGCAGCGTTTCAGGGGCAGATGAGAAGTGACCCTCAACATGCCAGGGTCAGCTGGACCAGTCAGGCCGCGCCCAGAAGGCCAAGCCAGCCAGACCTATTCCATGTTCCCTTGGATCCATGGCACCCTGAAGCATCAAAATTGCCCCTTGGTTCCATGAGGCCTTGCAGGGTCAAAATGGTTTGGTCGTTTCCATGGGGATGAAAAATAAACCCAATGGCCCTTAGGTTACTTTAGGTCTTAGAGTGTCACAATGATTTACACGACTCCGTAAGTTCCTGCAGTGTCACAATGGCCCCTTGGTTCTATTGGGCTCCCCAGGATCACAATGGC
>JANEHK010000725.1:0-13882 GCA_025960845.1 Tachycineta bicolor | reverse complement strand
TGTGGGTCTAGCAGGAGATTGGCTTTTTGGGGTTTCCACCCCTCAGCCTCAGTGGCCAGACCAACTGTAAGTTACAGTTGTTTTTCAGGTTAGAAATATGCAAACAAAGGACAAAGAATGAAAAACAAAGGATTTGTTTATGTTACATCTGTGGGAAAGGTAGAAAAACTGCTCTAATATTGTACAGTAATTAAAAGATCTGACTCCAATATGAAATTCAAAAGGCTAAATAAAAAACTCAGAAAAACCAGGGTAACACCCCACCTCGCTGGCCCCTTCCTTTGCTGACAGCTCTGCATCCTGCTTCCTCCACCTGGGCACACAGAGCCTTGGGCTGCTCCAGACTCCTTCTGGGGGATGTGTTGCACCACAGCCCTGCCCTGGGAGGGAAATTTCTTTCTCCTGGTGTCCAGTCTGGACCTCCCCAGCTGCCCTTTGCATTACTTTTTTCTTTTTCTGGCTGTTTTCTGCTATGTCAAAAGGATCCACCATCTCTGAAACCACCCTTCAAGCACTCCCAGGGCTCTCCTCTGCTGTCCTCAGACTCCACTCCACTGAGCACAGAGCTGCTTTGTCCCTACACAATGGTCAAGGGCTTGAGGCCAAGAGTGCTTGCACAAGAGGGACAGTTCCATAGGAAGGAAACTACAGAATCTCTTTGTTTTGAAGGCAGATGAGAGGCACTCACCAGAGGCCAAGGCAAGCCAGACCATTTGACCTTGCAGCTTTTTTTCTGAGAGCAACCCTTGGATATATGGGGAGTTGGGAGTTTGATTTCCACTTCAGCCATGGATGCCTGTACCAGAATGACAATTCTCCTCCACAGGAAGGAAAGGGCAGAGCCCCAGTGTTTCAAAGACTGATTAGAGGCAGCCTCAAAGAGGCCAAGACCAGCCAGACCTGTTTGTCTTGGCTGCTTTTTTCTGGTAGCAATCCTTGGATAGACGAAATCCCAGTTTTGTCCATGGGTGTCTGGACAAGACAGTTGTTTTCCATAGGAAGGAGCCCTGTGTTTCAAAGGCAGATGAGAGCTGGTTCTCAAGAAGCCAGGGGAACCTAGATATTCCCGGCAGTTTTTTTTCTTGAAGCTATACTTTGATATGTGTAATTTTGGAGGCAGAGTCCCAATTTATGTCATGGACACCTGGATTTGAAAGATGGTTTTTTCCATGGCAAGAAAACCATGGTCCTCCAGTGTTTTGAAGGCAGGTGAGAGGTGGCCCTCAAGAGGCCAAGACCATCCAGAGCTGTCTGTCCTGGCAGGTTTCATCTGGGAACAATGCTTGCATATATTAAAATATAGAGATAGAATCCCAGTTTTGGCCATGGACACCTGCAGAAGAAGGACAGTTCTTTTGCACAGAAAGGAAAGCACAGAACTCCAGGGTTTCAGGGGCATATGAGAAGTGACCCTCAACCTGCCAAGGCCAGCTGAACCAGTCAGGCAGCCCCCAAGAGGCCCAGCCAGCCAGACCTGTTCCATGTTCCCTTGGATCCTTGGGTCCCTGCAGCATCACAATTGCCCCTTGGTTCGATGAGACTGTGTGGTGTCAACAAGGTTTGCATGTTTCCATGATGCTGCAAAATAACTCAATGGCCCCTTGATTCCACAAGGTTTTAGATTGTCACAATGGTCTCCATGATTCCATATGGCCTTGCATGGTCACAATGGCCCCTTGGTTCTATTGGGCTCCCCAGAATCACAATGGCCCCTTGGTTCCACAAGGCCTGGCTGTGTCACACTGGCCCCTTGCTTCCATGGGGACTCATAGTGTCACAGTGGCCCCTTCTTTCCATGGGGACCTGGCAGTGTCACAGTGGTTGCCTTGGTTCTGTGGTGTCACAATGACCCTTTGGTTCCGTGGGGACTCACAGTGTCAGAATGGTCTCACTGCTTCCATGAGGCCCTGCAGTGTCACAGCTGCTCCTTGGTTCCACAAGGTCCTGCAGAGCCCCTTGATTCACATGGCCTCTATCGTGGTTTGGACTCATGGGTTGAGATGAGGACTGGGAGAAAAACAGTCTAAAGAAAAAGAGGTTCAAATTTAAAGGTATAAAGTAAATTTATTAGTCAAAGGAAGACAATGAGAAGTAAAATAAGAATTTAAAACAACTTTTTTGCCCCCCAGCCCCTCCCTCTTTCCCACCAATAGCACAGGGAGTCAGGTAATGGGGGGTTTTGTCAGTTCATTACCCAAGATCTTTCTCTGCTTAGGGAGAGGAGATTTTCTTCTGTTCTGTCAAGAGTCCCTCGCACAGGCAAAACACTCTTCCCAATACTGTTGTGGCATGGGACACTTGTCAGCGGGCTGCAGTCTTTCAAGCATAGGCTGCTCTAGTTTGGAAGCAAAGGCCCTCTTTATCTCTGGGAGCGAGAGCTCTCTCTCTCTGTTCAAGTCTCTCACTGGATCACAGTTTCCTATGGCATCTACCTCTCAGTTTTTTTTCTGAGATTCAGGTGGTTTTAGAGTCTTTTTGCCTTCTGCAAAGCTCTGAGCCAGATGGAAGAAAGAGATGGAGTCTTCAGGTTCTGATTTTTCAAGGTTGCGCGCTTCATTTATTGTTTCTTATCTTACAATTTTCTCAGTGCCCAACAAAGGTCTGTGCAGCTGCCTGGGCATCTGGTGACTCCTCGACTCCTCCTGGACTGGGCTGTCATTCTCTTTTATACTAATTACTACGTGTTCTTTATTTATCATTATTTGCCAATACCTATCACTTATACTAAAAAGGACATCCCTACTTTGACCTCATCTCTTGAAACGACTTTGTGCCACCATCACTACAGAAAATGGAGTGAGGGAAGAAGAAAGAAGAAGCAGGAGACAATGCCCCAAATCCTCCATCTTGCCCCCGTTCACTTGCATACTAAAAACCCAAACCGATTGTTTTCTCACCCTGTGATAAGCTAAACTACTATCTTCCACACTCTTGTGGCTTGCAATCCCTCCCGCAGTGCAGAAAGCCTTTCCCATGGACTGAGATCAAAGCCAATTTCTCTCTGGGCTCTGGGCCAGGGTCCCAGACCCCCCTATCCAGGTCCCTGACCCTCCAGGGCAGCCAAAAGAATGCCCTGGACTCCAACAGTTAACTACTATTATATATTTATAAATCAATAATCCTTAATTAACTCCATTTGACTACTATTACATACCTAGATAATTATAATCCTTAATTAACACTAGTACGTTTCCTACCCTTTCTCCTACATTTTAGAACAATATGCTTCTAAATACATTCCTGAAATACTGTATAGTCATAGTATCAGGAAAAGAACCTACAGGAAGAACATTTTGGTTTTTAACCAGAGTGTGATCAGTCATAAAACAAGCTGGGCAAAAAAGCCCATGGTCCCATTCCAATGGATTTACCCACGGCTGTGTAACTGGGGCAACTGAATCTCCTATTGGATGTTTCTGTAAAATATACTAATTAATCAACCTTAATAAACTCTTGCAATCTATGGCTGGGTATGCCACTCCCCTGATATTGTCACTGTCACCTGGTGCTCTCAGGGAGGCTCTGGCATTTGCAGCAGCTGAGTCAGGCACTGCCCTTGGGATTGCTGCCAGGCAGCTGTGTCCATGGGAATGGGGTGTCCAAGCTTGCCTGTCACCTGTGGGGCTATGGACAAAGCATCCATGGGAAAGGGGAATGAGCTGAGCCCCCTCCCTTAGATCCCATCATGGGCACACCTGGGGATCTCCTTGCTGTGTCCTTCCAAGCTCTGAGCTGCCCTCCTGGCTGCAAATCTGTGCAGAGCCTCTGGGAGTTCCCTGAGTGTCCCATGGGGAAGTGCAGAGATACCAGAGCTGAGGAAATGCTGCTGGGTTTGCCAAGGGAGCCGTGAGTGTCCTTGGCAGAAGGGGTGCTGAGCCCTTGGCCAGAGACCTTTGGAGAGGCTGAGACATTCAGGGATCCCTCTGCTCTGGGCAGGGTCTGGTTTATCCCAGGGTGACACAGGAGTGTGATTGTGCTCTGACTGCAGCCAAAGTTGCAAACCCAGGGCAGTTGGGAACAAGCCCATCCAGCCCCTCCCCTTCCCTAAGCCACAGGGAATCCTTTGCCTCTCACATCTCTCAGTGGCAAACTCTGAGTGCAGCAGAAATGCTGGAGATTCCAGAGAACTGAGAATGATCTGTGATCAGGAAAACAATAGCTATAATTCCTTCCTGCTCTCCATGCCCTTTAGGAGTGCAGATGGGAACAAGCCTTTTTGCAATAGAAGTGATTCCCCTGACAAATCCTGAATATCCATCCTTGTCCCTCTGCCACATGGCCACAAACCTAGGGAAGCTGGGCAGGGATGGCTCCTGGAGAGCCCCCATGCACAGGCCTGGCTGCTCCTGGCACACTCAGACAGCAAAGCTGGAGCTCAGGAAGGGACCTGGGTGAAGGTTTTCCCAGAGCAGGAACAAGAGTGGGTGAGTCAGAGCGGGACAGTCTACAGGGAATGGCCCAGGTTTGGCTCAAAGCAGCCTCTGATGACTTGTCACTGTCCTTCATCCATGAACAGGACCCCATGCGGAGCCACAGCAAATGTCCAACAGCAGCTCCATCAGCCACTTCCTCCTCCTGGCACTGGCAGACACGCGGCAGCTGCAGCTCCTGCACTTCTGCCTCTTCCTGGGCATCTCCCTGGCTGCCCTCCTGGCCAACGGCCTCATCATCAGTGCCGTAGCCTGCGGCCACCTCCTGCACACGCCCATGTTCTTCTTCCTGCTCAACCTGGCCCTCACCGACCTGGGCTCCATCCTCACCACTGTGCCCAAAGCCATGCACAATTCCCTCTGGGACACCAGGACCATCTCCTACAAAGGATGTGCTGCACAGCTCTTTGTCTTTTCCTTCTTTATGACAGAAGATCTTGTCCTCCTGACCATCATGAGCTATGACCGCTATGTGTCCATCTGCAAACCCCTGCACTACTGGACCCTCCTGGGCAGCAGAGCTTGTGCCCACATGGCAGCAGCTGCCTGGGCCAGTGCCTTTCTCAATGCTCTCATGCACACGGCCAATACATTTTCCCTGCCCCTGTGCAATGGCAATGCCCTGGGGCAGTTCTTCTGTGAAATCCCCCCAATCCTCAAACTTTCCTGTTCCAATTCCTACCTCAGGAAACTGGGGCTTCTTGCTGTTACTGCTAGTTTATCATTTGGTTGTTTTGTGTTCATTGTTTTCTCCTATGTGCAGATCTTGAGGGCCGTGTTAAGGATCTCCTCTGAGCAGGGACAGCACAAAGCCTTTTCCACCTGCCTCCCTCACCTGGCTGTGGTCTCTCTGTTCCTCAGTACTATAATGTCTGCTCATCTGAAGCCCCCCTTCCTCTCCTCCCCATCCCTGGATCTGGCTCTGTCAGTTCTGTACTCAGTGGTGCCTGCAGCCCTGAACCCCCTCATCTACAGCCTGAGGAACCAGGAGCTCAAGGCTGCAGTGAGGAGACTGATGACTGGATGGTTTCGGGAACATTAAACTGCTGACAAAATTCTGCAAATAACTTGTATTTAAAGTCATCTTTGATACTTCCTGTTGATTTCATGTTGGAGGATCTTTTTCTTTGTTTCAGTTCTTTAATCTTGTCCACAAAGAAATCACATTGTGCATTTTCTCATTTTGTTTCACTCCATCTTCCCTGTGGCCACAGACTGTGTCAATGAGGGCCTGAGCTCTTGGTGGTTTCAAAGGAACTCAAGGACCTCCCAGCCAAGTTTTCTGCAGAGATCCCCCTTTTGTTCCCTTCTCTGCAGCTGCAGCAGCAATGTCTGTGTGCAGAGCTGGGGCAGATCAGTGCTGGCACAGCAGCTGTGCCCAGGAGCAGCAGCACTTGGTGTTGCCAGTGCTGCTCCCGTGGCCCTGCCCCGCTGCCCTCCTGGCCCTGGTGTTGCTGTAGGCCCTGAGTGCTCTCGGGGCCGGGCACAGTGCTGGGGGTGGCAGTGCCGGGGCTGCAGCAGGGACAGGCCATGGGCACTGCTGGGGCAGCGCTGACGCCTCAGGGCAGGGCCTGGGGGCTCCAGGCTCCTTGCCCAGGCTCTCTCCAGAACACGCCCAGGCCAATGCTCAGCAGAGAAAAGCCCCGTGAGCAGCCCCAGGGTGGCCGTGGGCAGGCTGGGGGCAAACAGCATGGCTGGGGCTCTGCAAGGTACCTGAGGGAGATGGGAAGGAGCAGCAGAGCAGGGGCTGATCCATCCCCACTGCACTGGACACCCCAGGGCAGTGTCCCAGAGCGTCCTCATGCACCTGCCAACAACATCCCCCCTCTGCAGCCCTGGCCTCTCCCCCAGCTCACACAGGTGCCGCATCCTTGCAGACACAGACACGGCAGCACTGGCTCAGGAGCCCCTGTTTGCACTGCCCAGAGCAGGCGTGAGCACCCCCATGGTGTTGGTGTGGGGAGATGAACCTGAGGGAGCACAAATGCCATCAGCCCCTGGGGCCAGGAAGGGCTGGGGGACGCAGGGAAACCACTCAGGTTTGTGGTGGCCTCTGAAGTCATCCAGAAAGTTTGTTTGAGCTGTGAGTTTCCTGTGTCACTGCAGACATTGTTGCTCAGAGGCAGGGCTGCCTGGCAGCCACCCCCGAACTGCCCTCAGCATTTCCTTTGCTTCACCTTCTCTTTCTTTCCTCTTCCAGGTACAAACCTCCTACAGCCCTCCCCTGTTCCGTCCCCTGCAATCAGTCTAAACCTGGTTGCCGTTTCCTCTTTGGCCCCACTCCCCTTTTCAGTTCCTGAGTTCCCGGCACCATGGGAACATCCCTTGGGGTGCAGGATCATCCTGCAAGTGCTTCAGGAATTGTCTGCAGGCTCCTGCAGTGCCTCGTGCTGCTCCCTTGCCAGAGGCACCACAGGCCAGGGGGCACATCTGGGCTGCTGTGTCTGGCTGTGGGGCTCCCTGTTGTGGACAAGGAGGAGGAGCTGCAGAGGCTCTGCAGGACTGACAGGATGGGCTTTGGGGCTGTGAGGAGAAGCTGAGGGACCTGGGCTGCTGGAGCTTCTGAAGAGGAGGCCCAGGGCTTATCCTGCAACTGCTGAAAGGGTGGTTTCAGAGAATCACAGAATCAGCAAGGTTGGAAAAGACCTTGGACATCATCAAATCCAACCTGTGCCCTGACACTTCCTTTTCTCCCTTGAGCCTCCTCTTCTCCAGAATAAACAACCCCATCTCACTCAGCTGCTCCTCACAGGACTTGTGTTCCAGACCCCTCACCAACCTTGTTGCCCTTCTCTGGACACATTCCAGCCCTTCCATGTCCTTCCTTAATTGGGGGGCCCAGAACTGGACACAGCACTTAAAGTGCTGCCCAACCAGTGCCAAGCACAGGGGAAGAATCACTGCCCTGCTCCTGCTGGCCACTCTGTCCCTGATCCAGGCCAGGAGCCATTGGCCTTCTTGGCCACCCGGGCACACTGCTGGCTCATGTCCAGCCTGCTCTCTGTCAGCCCTCATAGGTCCATTTCTCCTGGCTGCTTTCCAGCCACTCTGTCACCAGCCTGCACCGCTTCAGGGGTTGTTGTGGCCAAAGTGCAGGACTCAGTACCTGGACTTGTTAAACCTCACATTGTTGGATTTGGCCTCCTGGATCCAGCCTTTCCAGGGCCCTGTGCACAGCTCTCCTAGCCTCCAGCAGATCAACTTTCCCAGCCAACTTGGTGTCACCACGGTTCCTTGTGTCCCTAGACTGTCACAATGGTCTCCATGATTCCATGAGGTTTCCCAGTGTCATAGTGTGCCTTTGGTTCTGTGGGATCCCTTGGCGTCACAAAGTCCCTTGGATCCTTGGGCCCCACAGTGTCACAATGGTGCCTTGGGCCCCCAAGACCCTGGAGTGTCACAATGGATCCTTGCTTTCATGAGGTCTGGCAGTGTAGCAATGATCTCCCTGGTTCCTCAGTGTCAGAGTGGCCTCTGTGGTTCCACCAGGCCCCAGACTGTCACCATGGGTTCCTTGCTTGCATTTAGCCCCACAGTGTCACAGTGGCCCCTTGGCTCTATGGTGCCATGTCGTACACAGTGTCACTCTGGTCCTCTTAGTGCCACCAGGCCCTGCAGTGTCACAATGGCCCCTTGCTTCCCCAGGGCCCTGCAGTGTCACCATCATCAGAGAATCAAGCAGGCTGGAAAAGACCTTGGAGAGCATCAAGTCCAACCTGTGACCCAACAGCACCTTGTCACCCAGACCATGACACTGAGTGCCACGTCCAGTCTTTCCTTGAACACTTCTAGGGATGGTGACTCACCCACCTCCCTGGGCAGCCCATTTCAATGCCCAATCAAACTTTTGGGGAAGAATATTTCCTAACATCTAGGCCAAAAAATCCCTTGGTTCAGCTAATAGCTGTGTCCTCTTGTCCTGTCACTGTTCCATGGGAAAAGAGCCTGACCCCCACCTGGCTGCACCCTCCTGTCAGGGAATTGTTGGGAGTGATGAGGACTCACCTGAGCCTCCTCTTTTCCAGGATGAACAACATCCCTCAGCCATTCCTCACAGGACTTGTGTTCCATTCCAGTCACCAGCCTTGTTGCCCTTCTCTGGACATGCTCCAGCCCCTCCATGTTCATCCTAAATTGAGAGGTCCTGAATTGGACACAGCACTCGAGGTGCTGCCCAACCAGTACAGAGAACAGGGGAAGAATCACTGCCCTGCTCCTGCTGGCCACACTGCTCCTGATCCATAGGAGTGCCCTGGGTTGGATGAAGGAAATGGTGGGGAGGAGTTGGGGACAAAGTCTGATTCATTGTCAGCCATGAAGGATCTTGATTTTCATATCTGTTCAGACTGCATTAGAAGGTGATGGGGGTCAATATGAATCAGACATTGCTGATGTCAATCGATAGTGAGGAAAAGAAAACAGGACAAAACAATTCTCTCTGCATTGTTTTCTATATAGTATATTCACTTTGAATACGATTCTGAAATCTGTCTAATTAACCACAGAAGAATTGAAAACTGAAATCATTCCCAGGGACTTTTATTATTAGAGTGTTTTGAACAAATATTCATTAGCCTTTGTCACTGAATTCCTGAACTGAAGAACTCAAGAAAGAAGAGGTCTCTGGAGTAGTAAAATTAATCACCAACCTCCAAGGGGCTGAGGATCCATCCTCACCAGAGCAGGAATGAACAGAAATGGGCACAGCTTTCTGGCTGCCCCAGCTTTGGGATGGGCCCTGGGCCTGGAGCAAGAGCAGCTCTGGAGGGCCCCAAGGCCGGGGCTGTTGTGCTGGCCTGGGCAGATGGGATGGCAGCAGGGGCTGCAGAGCTCTCAGCACCTCAGGGAGAGGGGAGCAGGGCACACAGGGAGCCTCCTTTTCCCTTGGCCCAGCACCTTGCCCATGGCTGGGGCTGAGTCCTGTCTGAGCTGCAGCTGCTGCTGTGCCCTTCCGAGGGGCTGAGGCCGTGGGGCCCCTGCCCAGAGCAGCCTGCCCTGAGCAGAGCTGTGGGGCCAGAGCCGGCTGGGCTGTGCTGGGGAGAGGCCCTTGGTGCTGCCGAGATCTCAGGGCAGCTGGCAGAGCTTGCAGGGAGCTGGGCTGGGCTGAGAGAGCCTGCCACAGAAACCATCAGTGTCCATCTCAGCCTGTGTGAGCGTGCAGGGGCAGGACTCAGCCCAGGCCTTGTAGGGCAGGGCCAGCGCCTGTGGAAGGCAGTGAAAACAGGCAAGTGGCCCAGAGAGGAGGCTGCTCTGTGCCCTTGGTGGCACGGACAGAGCAGGAACACGGCCCAGGACATTTGTCAGTGCCAGCCTCTGTCCCCAGCCATTGCCAGCCCTGGCTGCTCAGCCCAGGTTTGCGGGGCAGTTTGGCTGTGGCCCAGCTCCATCCTCCTGCGGGGCTCAGGGCCTGTTCCCGGCCATGGCCAGCCCTGCCCGGCCTCTCTGCTGGCCCAGAGCCCGGCAGAGCCCGGGGCAGGGCTGTCTGTGCAGCCCCACAGGTGCCACGGGCTGTGCAGGAGCTGGCAGAGGCTGCCCAGCAGGGAGGCCATGGGGCACAGAGCCCCAGGGCTGCTGTGGGCACCACGGCACAGGAGCCGTTCCCACCCGCAATGCTCCTGTCCTGCCCTGGGCTGCACAGGGGCTGTGGCACCATGGCTGGGCCAGCGCGGCACAAAGGGGCCACGCAGCCGCTGCTGGGGCTGACAGCAGGGCCAGGCACACACAAGGAATTGCTGGGCATTGCCTGGGCTGGGCAGGGCTGACTGTGCCAAAGGCAGAGCTCAGCTGCCCTTGGTGGCTGCAGGAAAAGTGCAGAGCCCAAAGAGCCTCCATGGCTGTGCTGGAGACCAAGGCTGGAGGAGGGAAATGCAGGGCTGCTGTGGGATGGGGAGGGGATTGAATTCCAGCACACTCCTCAGTTCTCTGATCATCCCGGCACGATGCTGGTCCCTGTTCCTGCCTGGAGCAGAGCAGATGTTTATGGAGCCCTCTGGGGCTGTCAGGGACCTGCAGCTTGCAAGGTGCTCTGCTCTCCCTCAGCTCCTCTCTGAGAGATGCCAATCCCAGCTCAGCACCTCAGGGCACAAGTAGCACTGCCTATGCATGGGCACACAACTCATGTCTGCCTGGAACAGGGCACAGGTTTTAATTACTCTTAATTTCATAGTATACAACCAGATATTTATTATCCAGGTCATTTGAGCACTTTCAAAAAGTGGCAAACTTTTCCCAACAGGAACAAGAATTTCCTGGATCTACTGGACTCTTCTGCTGATGGCAGGAGAAGAAATAGTTATCTTCTCATCTACTTTGGCACCAACATTCAGTCTAATGTTTCATGACCTTCTTTCTTCAGCTGTTTGAATAGCCATGCCTAAGGACACGTGTTCATGTAGAGCCGCTGGATCCATGTCCTTCCTGTTGCTCCCAGATTTCTTCCTGCAGCTCTTCTCTGGTCGTTCCAATGTGTCTCCCTTGACTGGCTTCATGATTTGAGCTTCAGAGGGTTGCCCAATCTTTCATAAGTTTAAATAACACTTTAATCAGCATCTCAGTTGTATTTTTATGTTTTATATCACCTCTTCCTATGTCTTTGTCTAAAATTCTTCCTGTAAGGCAATCTCTTGTGGGTTGTGGACATGTCAGATGTTGCTGGGATGTCACAAGGAGCTGGGGGAAGTGTTTTTATATTTATTAAATTTTATCATGTTCACATTTTTTATGTTGGCCATGAAAAGAAACCTTTCTATGCCTCTGAGTCTCACCAGTTCATGGTCCCTCCAAGGACACAAACCTGATGTGTTGTGGTTCCCACTCCAGTGGCTGCACTTGCACCTCCCTCCATAGCCAGAGCAGAGCTCCCTTGTCCCAGAAAGTCCCTGGCAGTGGAGGGATGAAGGAAACAGGACAGGCTGTGGGGATCAGGTGCAGAGCAGAGCCAGGGAGAAGAATGACTTTTGCATTTGATGGAGCGGTGCCTTCCCTTGAGTTTGTTGGCTGACAATAAATGAACATCCCTCTGTGTCTCGGGCAGCTCCTTCTCCAAGGAAAGCAGGTGGGAGTTGGAGCCAAGGAGCTGAAACCTGCAGGTCCAGCCTGGGGTGGAGGGAGCTCAGATTTGCACAAGGCTGCTCTGAGTCCCAGGGCTTGGATGGGGGAAATGGTGGGGTGGGAGTAAGGTCAGAGTCTGATTGATTGTCAGACATAAAGGGTCTTAATTTTTGTATCTATTCAAACTGCATAAGGATATACTTGGATTCAGTGTCAATTGGAGATTGCACATACCAAGGCATTAACAGAAACAAACTTGAACCAGACATAAAAAATCTTTTCTCACTGCCTTTTGTAAATATATATTCACTTTTAATACACTTCAGAAATCGGTTAATTAACCAGAAAAATTTGAAAACCTAAATCAAATTATTCCCAGAGGCTTGGCCTTTTAAGGTGTTCTGAATGTTAATGAGCCCTGGGGCACTGAATTCCTGAACTGAACAGCTGAAGGCTGAACAAGCCTCTGGAGAAGTCAAGTCCAGCAGCAGCCTCCAAGTGTCTGAGGCTGTCAGCAGCCCCACTGAGGCCATCCCTGCCCAGAGACTGTGGGGGAATGGGCAGACAAGGGGAGCGTCCCTGGGGCTGGGCAAGCAGAACTCAGAGGCACCAGCAGGTGCAGGTGGGAAATGGAGTGTGCAATGGGGCTGTGAAAGCCCTGCCTGGGCTGTGCCAAGCAGGACAGACAAACCCTGACCCCCATCCCCCAAACAATTCTCTCACTTAAACATTTCAAAGGAATTACAATTGTTTGAGTACTGTGAGTTGGATGCACTGGAGAAATAGCAACAAGAGATTTTCAGGAGCTCAAAACAACAAAACAGACTTTCCTGACAACTTTAAAAATCAGAGAAACTCTGGCAAAAGGTTTAATACAATATTCAATCAACAAAAAGCATTTCTGAGAGCATTATAAATTGGCCCATTGAATATCACAAAGTCTAAACCTGTTAAATTTAAGTTACTCAACATTTGCAAAGGGAGAGAATTAGAAGAGGAAGACACAGAAAAAAAGACAAGGAAGACACACAGAAGCACACACACACACACACACTCACAGAGCTACCAACTCCAGAATTCCAGCAGTGTTCAGATAGAAATTCCAAGAGGAGGTGGGGTCAAGATGTGTGCTTGCCTTGTGGTCATCCTTGAATACCCCATGGTCTTCCTGGGCTCTTCCCCCAGGAGGAACTTTGGGTCACTTGGTCACTCAGGAGCTGGGCTGGGGGCTGCAGAGGTGGCTGTGGAGCATTGCCTTTGGTGTGCCAGGGCTTGGCAGACACTGCTGGGCTGGGATAGAGGCTCTGTGGGGATTGGGGTTACAGGGCAGGGCAGTGCTGGGGTTTCAGGGCAGGGCAAGGCTGGACCTGCCCCTTCCTCCCTCACACACGAAATGTTTCCAGCCAACAATCTCCTCCAGTCTCTCACAACAGGCAATGCTGGAGGTGGAATCCCTGCTGTGGCCATGGGCACCTGGACAAGAAGGACAGTTCTTTTCCATAGGAAGGTGTAATGGTTTTAGTTAAACTGGGCTGAAACACTAATTAATGTAGTGACTATGCATTTGTCAAATTTTGTTTGGTAAATTTAGTGTAGTGGTCTTAGTGTTAACTCTCTTTTTATGGGAGAGGACCAGGAGAAACAAAGCAGGCTCAAGCTTAAAAGGAAACAGTTTTATTAACACACACTAAAAGAACAGAAAAGATAAGAAAAGTTGAAAACAAACCCAAGAAAACCAAAATGCAACTTCAAAACTCTCTTCCCTTCCCTTACAAATTGTTAACTTTCTTGCAAACAACATAGACACAAGCTGTGATTTTCAGTCAGTTTCACCATTTAAACATAAACTTTCATCACTTTGGGAGAGGAGTCTCTCTAGAGTCTTATGGACACATTCGCCACAAGACAAAAACAGTCCTGGGGCTCTCAATGTCACAAATCTGCAGCTGCTTGGAATTTTTGCAGATTGTGCTGTTCCACCCATTAGCAGCCTTTCCCCTGGCTACTCATGGGCCTCACAGTGTATCTGGGGTACTGTTGAAGAAAGCGTCTTCTAGTATAAAACAAGGATTCTCTTCTAGCTCTAAAATCATTTCTATCTCAAAAGAAATAAAGACCTCCTTTTAACCCAGGAGCTGAGGGCTTCAATTCACTTTCTCTCTAAAATCTGGGTCTCAAAGGCTGAGACCTTCTTTTACCTCAAGAGTGAGGGGCTTTAAGATTCCCACTTAAATTTCAATCGTATCAATCCCTAACTTTGACTAGAACTAGCATTCCCCCAAACAACATTAGGATGTTACAAGAAACAGTGCATTTCTCCATAGCTTACACCAGAAAAGCTTGGTTGAAAATGTCCACATCCTCAATCCCTCTTCTAATAATCTTTATCAGTTCTTTCACTC
>JANEHK010000724.1:0-18932 GCA_025960845.1 Tachycineta bicolor | reverse complement strand
GGTCTGCAGGGAAGACAGAGAGCCATGGCAGGGATTCTGCTGTCCCTCCCGCCCTGGAGACTGATCTGAATCCCCAGGGCAGGATGCTCGCACCGCCTGGGGGATCCAGGGACAGGCAGCGTCCTGCAGGCACAGCAGCCTGTGATGCTGGACATGGACGAGCTCTGGGAAGGGATGGAGGGATGAGGGTGGGAAAGCAAAGCAAGACCCTGCCGCGCCTTGGATCTGTGATCATGAGGCAGCACAGGGTGGCCAAGAGCAGCCCAGAGGGCCTGGGGTTCCTGCAGCTCACCCAGCACTTACTTGAGCGTAGAGGGAAGCCTCCAGGCTGGTCATTTCCTCCTTTGGAGGAAGACAAAGAACACTCAGAAAGCAGGAGCTTATCAGCTGTGTGCTGTCCTGCAGCACCGACACCACAGAGTGTCACCGAGACGCACAAAGCAAGCACGCAGACATAAATCATTCAAAAGCAGAGAACCCTCTGATTCCAGCTCACCGCCTCGAGAACGGAGAGAGCAGGAAAAAGAAGGGCCTCCTTGTTTGTTCTTTACTTTTTATACATTTGTGGATCTGGCAGAAGATTGGCTTTTTTGGGTTTCCACCCCTCATCCTCAGTGGCCAGACCCACTGTCCGTTACAGTTGTTTTTCAGGTTAGAAATATGCAAACAAAGGACAAAAAATGAGAAACAAAGGGTTTGTTTATGTTACATCTGTGGGAAAGGTAGGAAGCTGCTCTAATATTGTACAGTAACGAAAAGATCTGACTCCATTATGAATTTCAAGAAGGCTAATAAGAAAGCTCAGAAAAACCAGGGTAACAACAGAGCTGCAAAGAGAGAGAGGGCCCAGCTGGATACTGCTGATGGGAGCGGCGTCTCAGAGACCTGCGCGGGTGGACACAGAAGCGCTGGGCTGGAGTCCCTGAGAGGGATGAGCAGGTAGCTCAGCCCGGGGATGGCCTGCAGGGCCAGCAGCCACACCTCCGTGCCTCTCCGGTTCCGGGGCTCCTCATTCAGCAGCGAGCACAGCCGGGCTGGCAGCACCCAGTGCCAGCAGCTCCTCGCCCTGCACAAGCAGTGCCCTCGCAGGGCCCTGCTGGGGTTCCCTGCCTCCTTCCCCAGGTGAGCCCTCACCTCCATCTTCTCGGCCAGCTCCTTTCTGCGGCAGAAGAGCTCCAGGCCTCGCAATGAGCCGCGCTCCGCGGCGCTTCTACACCGGGTGCAGATGCCCTCGAGGAACTGCAGCCTGCTGTCCTTCATCTGGCAGCCAGAGAGACAACCCTGAGGGGGGACACCTGGCCAGCAGGAGCAGAGCCCTGCGGGGAGCAGCAGGGCGCAGCCACGGCCCAACGGGCTGCGGTCACCGGGCAAGAGAACTGGACAAAGCTCTGCACGAATGCCATGGCTCCTTGTTCCTCTCCGTACACAGACAACCCACCGGCGTCTAACGGAGAGAAGGGAGGGCTGCAGAGGATCTGGCAGCAGGAGAGAGCAGGGGAAGATCTGCTTTTCCCCTGGCACGTGCCTTTCCCCTGGCACGGCTTTCCCATTTGGATCCTGGCTGGAGGGTGCCCAGCAGAGGAGCACAGCGTGCAGGGGAAAGCCCCAGGGACTGTCAGAGGGACATCACTGCCTCCTGCCAGCCCGAATGCTGCTCCCTGCTCTGATCCTGGAGCTGAGGCCCCTCTGCTCACCCCCTGTCCGTGGCAGAGGCTGTGCTGGGGCTGGCATTCAACCCTGAGCAGCCTCGGCACTGAGGCACCACAGCCACCCCTGTGTGCCGGGGAAACGCCATCCCTGAAGCGTTGTGGGATCCCTGAAGCGTCGTGCAGGGCAGGCCTGGGGTCCCAGGGCCCCTCCCTCACCCACCTGCAGGAGCTGCACCGTTGTCACCTGGAAGGGCTCCACCGGGGAGCTGCTTTCCTAGGGAGCCCCATCCTCCTCCCAGGCCAGCCTGGGCTGGATTGGGGGTTTCTTCTCCGTCCTTCAGTGGAAAAGGAAAGGCTGGCAGTGGAGAAGGGGGAGATGAGGATCGTTGGGGAAATAGCTCAGCACCGCAGGGCTGCTGAGGAAGCAGGGAAGGTCTCGGGCTTGTGCGTGGAGACTCCTCTCCATCTCCTGTTCCTGTCCTGCCGGGGGCTGCAGTGGGGTGTCTCAAAGGGCTCCTCTGTGACACAGCACCTGCCCCCAGCAACAGGGCCCAGTGACCACCGTGAGGCTCTGGGTGTCCCTGGGGGCATGGGGACAGCTCACTGCCGGGCACAAAGGACCTCCGGGCCCCCTTTGCCCTCCTGTCCCCTCGGGACAGCCCTGGTGCCCTCCAGCACGCCCCGGAGCCCTGTGTGCCCCCAGGATGTCCCTGTCAGTGCCCTGCAGAGCCCGGCCTCTGCCCCCCGACGGCGTGACACGGGTGAGATTTGCTCAGGCTTAACAGAAATCCCTGGGGTTGGCGCCTCAGCTCTTCTCGGCCTCGCTCCATCAGAAAAGAGGGCAAAGAAAATGGAACTTCCTCCACGGATTTGGCAGCTCCCAGCAAGGGGGATTCTCCTCTCCCTGGTTTTCACTCGCTCTGCTCTGGGACCACGGTGGTGAACACCTTGTTACAACCACAGCCCCTTCTCCACTCCGAGTGCTTCCATCACTTCCAGCGCTGCTCCACCCTTCCCAAGGCCTTCAGCGCTCCCCAAGTGCCTCTGCAGAAACACCCCTGGACTGGGGGTTTGCCCCCTGGGCTCTACAATTCCAGCGGTGCTGGTCCCAGTAGCACTGGATGGTGCTGAACAGAAAGTCTGTGCTGAACCTGAAAACCCTCGCGAAGCTTGGTGCCAATTTAAATTGTGCTAACCTTGGAGTTTCTTCGTGTCTCCTGGGTTTCTGGGTAGTTCCCGTCAGGAAAATCCACGGGCGCCAGAGGCTGATGTTTCAAAAAGGAAACAGGGGAGTCCTTCAGCTTTATTCGAATAAAGGGAGAGAGTCCATCAGGACACACGCCCACGGGGTTTTTCCACTCTGGTGGAAATTATATAGCGAGCTATGGTGAACTGTAGTTAGTAGTGTTAATTTACTGAAACTTCAGCAGCGCTGTATTTATTACTCTGCTATTTCTATGAGCAATACAGCACATACTTAAACGGATAGATTATACTAGCAAGCAGTTAAAAAGTTATAACACCATATCTGAACACTCACGATCAATAACAACACCCAAAAGCTAACACCTAAATGCGAAAGCCGATTTTATCAGATCATTTAAAACACCCCTTAACCAAATGCTGAGCTGAAACCTAAGCGGTATGCAACAAAAGGTCAGCCTCAAGTAATATTGTAACAAGATGTGCAGGTAAAGCACTCGAGATAAGAGATTACGGCTGCCACGTAAAGCAAAGTGAGATAGCAGGCGCAAGATAGCAGGTTTTAAGGGAATCTGCAAACCGCAAAGAACAAGTTAGACTGAAAAACAAGAAGCACCAGGCACTGAAGATAGAGGTAAAAGTCCAGTCGTGAGGAAGACTGCAGAAGCCTTCATTAAAAGACCACCAGAAGGCTGACTACGACCACAGAAGCAGCAAACTGCTCTAAAACCAAGGGAGAGTGTTACCCTGGCTTTTCTGAGCTTTCTTATTAGCCTTCTTGAAATTCATAATGGAGTCAGATCTTTTCGTTACTGTACAATATTAGGAGCAGTTTTCTACCTTTCCCACAGATGTAACATAAACAAACCCTTTGTTTCTCATTCTTTGTCCTTTGTTTGCATATTTCTAACCTGAAAAACAACTGTAACCAACAGTGGGTCTGGCCACTGAGGATGAGGGGTGGAAACCCAAATCTTCTGCCAGATCCACAAATGTATAAAAAAGTAAAGAATAAACAAGGAGGCCCTTCTTTTTCCGGCTCTCTCCGTTCTCGAGGCGGTGAGCTGGAATCAGAGGGTTCTCTGCTTTCAAATGATTTATGTCTGCGTGCTTGCTTTGTGCGTCTCGGTGACAGGAGAGCTTTCTGCAAATAGGAGCCTGCAGATGATATGTCGTAATCGTGACACTGAGCAACAGGGCTTTTAAAATGCAGCTGAAGGCCAAAGAAGATTGAGATTTTGGCAGAGGGGTCCCCTTCACTCCCAGCACCGAGCAAACAAATACCCGCTCTGTAGCCGCCTGATTATGGGGTTTTGTTTTCTTGCCTAGAAAACCACTCGGCTTGTTCCAACAACAAGTTTAGCTCCTACAGATGTTTCAAGAAGGGATTAATGCTGCCTTCAGCTTAAAAACCTTTGAGAACTATGTCTGGGTGTAGGAAGAATTAAGTAAGGTTTAAATGGTTTAACGAAGTTCCAGCAGACGACGCTTGGCTGTTCTTCATGTGCTGCAAACACGAGACGTGAAAAACGAAGTTTCACTCTTTAAAGTGTTTAGAAGATAAATAACAGACAAAATGGGACAATATCGAGTGCTGGGGTGTTTTTGTCGATGGTTAGCTTAAAACAATGTTCTCTATGTGCTGTTACATTGCTGGGGGTACGTGCATGTCCATGAGTTTATACTTTATTCAAACATTCTTGTGTTTGATGTCCTAGGAACCTTTTTTGTTCGGTTTTAACTTCTGACCGGTTTGCACGACATCTCGTAGATTGGGTCAATGTATTTTATTTCCTCTGGTGGCTCCATCCTGTTGTTTCACTCTCCCTGATAACGAGGAGTCAATAAATCCTCTTCCAAGGCTCTGGTTTTTGTCTCAGGTGTCACTTGGACAGGCCAGTCTGCAGATGTGAGAAACAACATAATTGTTTTATACCTTTCTCCGAGTTAGTTACATAAAAAATATTTTAACATTGCATGTTCTCTTTATATCTCTCTGATATATTTATATAAGCTATACGGTGCATACATAAACTGATAGAATACATTATATTAACAAGCAGCTAAAAGGAGTTATAAATCATATTATATCAAACTATTTGTGATTAATAACAGCATGCAAAAGCTAATATATGTTACTCTGGTTTTTCTGAGTTTTTAAAAGCCTTTTGAATGTTTATAAAATGGAGTCAGATCTTTAGCTGCTGCACAATATTAGGAGCAGTTTTCTACCTTTTTCCCACAGATGTAACATAAACAAATCCTTTGTTTTTCATTCTCTGCCCTTTGTCTGCATATTTCTAACCTGAAAACAACTGTAACTGACAGTGGGTCTGGCCACTGAGGCTGAGGGGTGGAAACCCCAAAAAGCCAATCTTCAGCCAGACCCACAAATGTATAAAAAGTAAGAAATAATCAAAGGGTCTCTCTCTCTCTCTCTCTCTCCGTCTGAACTCGGCCTGGAACCGGATCGGAGGAACCTCTGCGCTGAAAACTCTCTCTTCGCACGAATGCTTTGTGAGTCTCGGTAACAAATATATAAATGCGAAATCCAGTATTATGTTCTTATTTATAACAGCACCCGATTGGCTCAATACCTCTGAGGTCCTGGATATTTTTGTTGAGTCCGAGGGCTGGATCCTTCCTTTCTTCCTGTCTCTGTTTGAAACTCCCCTTGAATCAGAAAAGGCCATGGACTGAGCACTGATTTTCCCCTCTCCTGACACGTGAGCACAGCGGCCAAAGGGCAGCTGTCCTGGTTTGGAGACAAATTTGGGGGAAAACCCCGGTATAGGATTTCTCAGGGCAGCAAACTCAAGTGGCACCTCCATCTAACTAGTCCGGGAAAAAAAACACCTTTGTGGAGAAAAGTGGAAAAAGCTATTTTACTAAACAAATGAAGTGCATACAAGTATAAAGAATGAATAATATGGAACAATAAAACCTCTCGTTCGGGAGTGAGATGGCAAATTGAGAAAGTCCTTGCCGTGGGTGGAGCTCGGCTCTCTCTCAGTCTCTCCTCAGTCCCAGTCCCTCCGGCGCTGCTGGAAAATGCCGAGGTCCAGGCCCCGGTGGGCCGCAGGTGCAGCCCCCAGTGCTCCCCTGGGTTTCCAGTCCAGAGCAGCTTTAAACAGTTCCAAGAAAAAGGAAAACCTCAGTCCAGGGAACTTCTGTGCCCTAGCTAGCTGAAACTAACTAAAAGCAGGAAGATCTCTGTCCTGCAGTGTCTCCAAGCCTCTGCTGAACACCGTCCGCAGAAGAATGAGCAGGAGTCAGGCAGTTTCCTCAAAACAAACTCTGCGCCTCTCCTCGCTCTTAGAACCGGTGTTAAAGGCACAGGACTCAATGTACAGCACAAAGAGAGCAGAGATTGGGGATGCAAACATCACAAAGTCACCCTGGGACAGGCAGCGCAGCCTCAGCAGGGCCCAGGAGCCGGGGCTGCCGGCCCGGCCTCACCTGCCCAGGTGCTCTCTGGGGAGAAGCAGGTGTGTCCTTGGCTCCCTGCCGACAGCTCCGGGGCTCCGGGAGCCGTGTGCCCGCGCAGCTCCCGGCGGCGCCACGGCCCCGGCACAGGCGCTGCCGCGGGGCCGAGGCGTGGGGCTGAGCCCTGACCCCGAGAGGGGCCCTGGGGAAGGCAGCGGCAGCTCTTCGCTTCCCCAGAGGGTTTGTGCGCTGCTCAGGGAAGGATTGCCGTGGGACGGGGGCAGAAATCCTCCCTGGGGCTCACAGGAGCCTGTCACCACGGCACGCAAAGCAGTCACACGCAGACGAGAGATTTTCGCGGGGCAGAGGTCCTTCTGACCCAGCTCACAGCTGAGACAGGGCCGAGAGAGCGCCTCTTTGTTTTATTTCTTACTTTTTATACATTTGTGGGGTCTGGCTGAAGATTGGCTTTTTGGGGTTTCCACCCCTCAGCCTCAGTGGCCAGGCCAATTGTCAGTTACAGTTGTTTTTCAGGTTAGAAATATGCAAACAAAGGGCAGAGAATGAAAAACAAAGGATTTGTTTATGTTACATCTGTGGGAAAAAGGCAAAAACTGCTCCTAATATTGTGCAGTAGCTAAAAAGATCTGACTCCATTTTACGAAAATTCAAAAGGCTTTAAAAAACTCAGAAAAACCAGGGTGACACCAGGGGAGGTTTGGATTGGGTATCTTTGTTTATTTCTTACTTTTTATACATTTGTGGGTCTGGCTGAAGATTGGCTTCTGGGGTTTTTCACCCTCAGCCTCAGTGACCAGGCCAATTGTCAGTTACAATTGTTTTCAGGTTAGAAATATGCAAACAAAGGGCAGAGAATGAAAAACAAAGGATTTGTTTGTGTTACATCTGTGGGAAAAAGGTAGAAAACTGCTTTTAATATTGTACAGTAACTAAAAAGATCTGACTCCATTTGTGAAAATTCAAAAGGCTTTAAAAACTCAGAAAAACCAGGGTGACAGAAGCCCTCTCAAAGGTGGGAGAGAAAAACCCCTGGCAAAGCTTTTTCGGGCAGGTCTATTTGGCTCTCGAAGGTCTGTTCCTAGCGAGGAATGTTCAACGCAGTCAGCAAGACTTTTCTTCTGCCTGGATCTGTTGATAGATCGCCAAAGAGAGAAGAGAAAAAAGAATCCACTCATGGATGCCGCAGGATTCTGAATTTCCTTTTATGAGCCCTAAACACGACAGCTCTTTGCACCATGGAAATGCCCAAAGATCCTGAAACGCCGTTGTTCCTCCTCACGGGGCCGTTCCAAACCCAAAGTTTTCCTTTCCGTGAATATTTTCTACCAGTAAGAACCTTCTTCAGGCTTTCTCTTGCATCTCCCCTTTGCCAGGGAGGACAGAGGAGTTCCTGTGGCTCAGGAACCGAGCGCATCCGTAAACAGCGTGTTGCACAAACCCTGCTGTCTGGGGAATGCTGATGTGTAAAAGTGACGCCGTCTGGGGCTGTGGGGACGTGGGGGTGGCGGAGCAAGAGCCCGGGGCAGCGGGGAGCTGGGACGGGGGCAGAGCCAGGGGAAGGGCTCACCTACAGCTGTTACCATGGCTTTTCTGAGCTTTCTTATTAGCCTCCTTGAAATTCATAATGGAGTCAGATCTTTGGGTTACTGTACAATATTAGGAGCAGTTTTCTACCTTTCCCACAGATGTAACATAAACAAACCCTTTGTTTCTCATTCTTTGTCCTTTGTTTGCACATTTCTAACCTGATAAACAACTGTAACCGACAGTGGGTCTGGCCACTGAGGATGAGGGGTGGAAACCCAAAAAGCCAATCTTCTGCCAGATCCACAAATGTATAAAAAAGTAAAGAATAAACAAAAAGGTCTTCTTCTTCTTTCTCCGTTCTCGGAGGAGAAGCTGGAAGAACCTCTGCCCTGCGAAAATCTCTCGTCTGTGCGTTATTGCTTTGTGTGTCTCAGCGACACACAGCCCCTGGAATGTTGGGGTTTGGAACCTAGCAACAGCCAAGAGCCCACGGAACCTTTGGGGCCTGGGCCCTGCAGCTGCCAGCAGCTCTTGGGCCTTGCAGTGGCAATGTGACGTCGGGGTTTGGACCCAGCAAAAGCCAAAAACCCTTGGACATTGGGGTTTGGACCCAGCAAAAGCCAACGACCCTTGGATATTGACTTTTATCCTCGCTGCTGCCAACACCCCCTGGAAATCGGCATTTGCGGCGGCCGGCGCTGCTGGCGCCGAGGGGCAGATGGAGGCCCAGCAGGTGAGAACGCCGCTGCTCGCCCTGTGCCAAGCCCGGCGGGGGCCGTGCGGGCCTAGGCTGTCCCACGGGGAGAGGTTCCCTTTGGGAGCACCGAGGGAGCGACAGCCGGCCGCTCCCGGGCTGGTGGCAGCTTTGGTGCCGGCTCTGGGGACAAGCCCGGGAGGGAGCGGGGGGCTCCTGGCTCGCCGGGGTGACTCCCTCGGCGCCGGCCGTGCAGCCCGAGTGTGCCCTCACCCGTGCTCCTGCGGCGAGCTCGAGGGCTCGCAGCGAGCCAGCAGTGAACTCTGCCCAAATACTTTCTCGCCAGCCGCCCTCCCCGAGGGCCCCTGGGGTGGGTGTAACTGTGCTGCGCCGGCTGGAGCCGTGCTGCAGCGCTGTGACTGGGATGTGCAAAGGAATCACTCCAGAGACGGGAGATTTCGCGGGGCAGAGCTCCTCCGAGCCAGCTCAAGGTCCAGAACGAGGCGGAGAGCCCCTCTGCCTGTTTATTTCTTACTTTTTATACATTTGTGGGTCTGGCTGTGGATTGGCTTTTGGAGTTCTCACCCCTCAGCCAAATGGTCAAACCAGCTGTCAGTTACAGTTGTTTTCAGGTTAGAAAGATGCAAACAAAGGGCAGGGAATGAAAAACAAAGGATTTGTTTATGTTACATCTGTGGGAAAAAGGCAAAAACTGCTCCCAATATTGTGCAGTAGCTAAAAGGTCTGACTCCGTTTTATGAAAATCCAAAAGGCTTTAAAAAACTCAGAAAACCCAGGGTGACACAGCGGGATTTAGGGAAGGCAAGTGCAGGAAGCTGGAAGGGGGAAGCTGCCCTGCCGTGGGTCTCCTGTCTGCTCGGAAGGAGGGGTCGTGTCCCCGTGCCCCATTTTCCCCCAAAGGAGACTTCTCTCCTCCCCCAGCTCCACAAGGTCTGTGACAGGGGCTCTGTAGAACGGCGGCAGGAGCCTGGCCTCAGAGGGCGTTGCTGAATTTCACTGTGACGCCAGCAATGGATGCGCCAAGCACGAACCGCGCCCCACGCAGGGGCGGGTTCTGTCCCTCAGCTGAATTTCGGAACCGGTTCTCCATTCTCGTTGGGATCAGAGGAGACGGCGCAGGGGTGCTTTGGGATAGGAAGGGAATTCCCGACGGACAGCCGGAGGTGGGCTTTCAGGCGCCCTCAGACAACGGGGCGCCCGTTGCACGGGCGGTTCCTGCGCCCGCGCCGACAGTTCCCAGCGCGCAGACCCGGGAACGTCCTCTCAGCGCCGAGATCCACCCGCGCACAGCATTCCTCTGCACCGCTTTGGGAAGCTCTGGCAAGGAGACGAAGGGCAGCCGGAGTGAGAACTTCCGCTCGTCCTCCCCGCTGGCCGCGGGCTCAGCTGCTGAGGCCGCGCTCAGCTCGGCGCCTTTCCATTCGCTCGGGCACTCGAGGCCCTTTCTTTCTCGCCCTGGCTCTCGTGGTCCTGCGCTGCCTCGCCGCTCTCCCCAGCTCTGTCTTCTACTGCTCTGGCGTCCTTCATGTCCACGCCCTCAGCACAGCTTTTGCCTTCAGGGGAGCTGTGTTCTGGTTTAGGGACAAATTTGGGACAAAACCCCTGGATGGGATCCCTCTGGGAAGCAAACCCAAGTGGCTCCTCCCTTCAATTGGTCCGGTAAAAAAATTTTTTTGAGAAAAGCAGGAAAAACTATTTTGCTTAACAAACAAAGTGCATACCAGTATAAAGAATGAATAATATGGAACAATAAAACCTCTCGTTCTGGAGTGAGATGGCAAATTGAGAAAGTCCTTGCCGTGGCTGGAGCTCGGCTCTCTCTCAGTCTCTCCTCAGTCCCAGTCCCTCCGGCGCTGCTGGAAAATGCCGAGGTCCAGGCCCTGGTGGGCCGCAGGTGCAGCCCCCAGTGCTCCCCTGGGTTTTCAGTCCAGAGCAGCTTTAAACAGTTCCAAGAAAAAGGAAAACAAAACAGTCCAGGGAACTTCTGTGCCCTAGCTAGCTGAAACTAACTAAAAGCAGGAAGATCTCTGTCCTGCAGTGTCTCCAAGCCTCTGCTGAACACTCCTCCAGAGAAGAATGAGCAGGAGTCAGGCAGTTTCCTCAAAACAAACTCTGCCCTTCTCCTCGCTCTTAGAACCAGTGTTAAAGGCACAGAAATCAATAAACAGCAAAAACGGAACAGAGGATTGGGGATACAAGCATTGTAAAATCACCCTGGGGCAAGCTGTCTGTGTGCTTGCTGCTTTTCCCAGCTCTCTGGAGCCGTCTTCCCTGCTCATTATTGCTCATTTGTGCTCTTTCCCTGCCTGTTCCTGCAGGTCCTGAGAGAAGAGCTTCCTGCCAGGCAGGACTCAAGCAATTTCCTGCTGCAGCAGCAGAGACAACACGAGGAGAAGTGCAGCGAGATGCTGCATAGGCTTGAGGAGCTGGAGGAGAAGTGCAAGAAGTCGGGCAGTGACCAGCAGCAGCTGCAGTCTTTACTGGAAACCGTCAGAAGGTGAGCTTCTCCTTCTCCTCCTGTGTTCCAGAAGCATCCACAGGTGCCTCTGGCAGCTCGGAGGTGTTCTGGGCGGGGAGCTCAGCTGCCCTACCATGTGCCAGCCTCATTTTGGCACCTGAGCATCGTCCTGCCAGGGCTTTTCGTGCTGTGCTGTGACTCCCAAGGCAGCCTCGGGAGTGGACAGCAGTGGTGGAAGACAAAGCTCCTCTCTCTTGCCGTGCTGCTGCTCTGAATTCTGTTCTTAGGGTGCCCCTTCCCAGTCAGTGCCTCCCACTGCAGGAAGGCAAAGGAGGTGGGAGGGGAAGAGAAAGTCTTTCTTAGCCAGAGATGGGATTGGCGACTCTTCGGGCCTCTCCGTGTTTTTTCTGACTGAGCCTTGTCTCCTGCAGCGACTGCACTAACCTCGGGGAGGCCAGGGAAAAGCTGCAGCGACGCTTTGGGAGCCTGGAGCGAGGAGCCTCGCGTCTGCGCCCGGACAAGAGCGAGCTGCTCAAGGAAGCGTCAGCCCAGACCGAAGAGGCTGAGCAGCGCGACAAGATGGAGGCTGGTCTTGAGAAGGAGACCGGGCTTCCATTAAAAACTCAGGTTTCCCTTTCTTTTAGAGCGAAGGGCTCGGCTGCACTCGAGGGAGAACGCCCCTCGTTGCAGAGCGAGCTGGGAGTCAAGGGACAGGCACTGGAGGAGTCTCGGCTTCAGGATGAGCAGGAGCAGGAGAAGGATAATATGGCCACAGCTCTGGAGAAGGTGTGGACATCTCACGGGCAGCACTTTTGGGAGAGGGAGCTGTGCCAGCCAGGTCAGCCCAGGTGCTGTTTCTGGCAGCAGAAGACAGGGACGGTGCTGTGCACGCTTGCCTTTATTAGCCAGGGATGCGCATGTTTATTTATACAATTCCCAACAATTTGTTGCTTCAGGCAGCCACAGAGCCTCTAAAAGAGGGAAGGGAGCTGGGGAAGGGTCTGGAGCACGGATGTGGTGAGGAGCAGCTGAGGGGTCTCAGCCTGGAGAAGAGGAGGCTTGGGGGGACCTTCCTGCTCTCCACATCTCCTGACAGGACGGTGGAGCCCGATGAGGGCTCTGCTCCCAGGGAGCAAGGGATGGGACAGGGGGAAAAACCTGTGCCAGGGTGTTACCGAGACACGCAAAGCAGTCACACGGAGAGAGCCTCTTGGTTTATTTCTTACTTTTTGTACATTTGTGGGTCTGGCTGTAGACTGGCTTCTGGGGTTTTTTACCCCTGAGCCTCAGTGACCAGACCAATTGTTAGTTACAATTGTTTTCAGGTTAGAAATATGCAAACAAAGGACAAAGAATGAAAAACAAAGGGTTTGTTTATGTTACATCTGTGGGAAAAAGGTAGAACTGCTCCTAATATTGTGCAGTAGCTAAAGATCTGGCTCCATTTTACGAAAATTCAAAAGGCTTTAAAAAACTCAGAAAAACCAGGGTGACACCAGGGGAGGTTTGGATTGGGTATCTTTGTTTATTTCTTACTTTTTATACATTTGTGGGTCTGGCTGAAGATTGGCTTCTGGGGTTTTTCACCCCTCAGCCTCAGTGGCCAGACCAATTGTCAGTTACAGTTGTTTTCAGGTTAGAAATGTGCAAAGGACAGAGAATGAAAAACAAAGGGTTTGTTTATGTTACATCTGTGGGAAAAAGGTAGAAAACTGCTTTTAATATTGTACATTAACTAAAAAGATCTGGCTCCATTTGTGAAAATTCAAAAGGCTTTAAAAGACTCAGAAAAACCAGGGTGACACCAGGGGAGGTTGGGATTGGGTATCTTTGTTTATTTCTTACTTTTTATACATTTGTGGGTTTAGCAGAAGATTGGCTTCTGGGGTTTTTTACCCCTGAGCCTCAGTGACCAGACCAATTGTCGGTTACAGTTGTTTTCAGGTTAGAAATATGCAAACCAAGGGCAGAGAATGAAAAACAAAGGGTTTGTTTATGCTACATCTGTGGGAAAAGGTAGAAAACTGCTTCTAATATTGTACAGTAACTAAAAAGATCTGGCTCCATTTGTGAAAATTCAAAAGGCTTTAAAAGACTCAGAAAAACCAGGGTGACACCAGGGGATTGGGTATTACAGGGTAACCACAGCGGAGAGAATGGTTTATTTCTGCCGGTCCCTGTTCGATAGTCTCACTTTTGGAGTATGGGGTAGATCTGGAAAACACGCAGGAAGGGGTTTTGCACTGAAGAAAAGAGCTCGAAAACACGATTCAGTCCTCGGTCTCGAATGCCAGCCTTTAGACACGTAAGTGGTAGTGTTGGTGCTGCACGAGGAGAGCCTGCTTTGGCCACGACAGCCAGGCGTCCATCAGCCCCTAAATGACTGCTCCCCACGAGAGCTGTCCCCCTGCCTCGTGGATTTCAACACTGCAGGAGGCGACGCTTTGGGGTTTTTTTTATGAGAAGGAGACACCCCCGTGCGTTTTCGCTTGCTTCAGCGAGCAAAATCGCCTCTTCTCGACACCCACCGCTGGAATAAACCCTGACAGAAATTTTATTTGCCAAACAGGCGAGGAGCCGTCGGTCTCAGGCAAGCCAGCAGCGCCTGACAGCGCGCTTCCAAGGGAACGGTGCCGGGGGCTTTTGGAGCTGCGCAGCGCTGCGGAACTCCGGGCACGGGGGCTCCTCGTCCTCTGGCCGGCTCTGCACGGATCTCTGAGGGTGAGCTGTGTCTTGTCCCACTTGCAGGTTTCCCAGGAGGCAGAGACGCCGGGCAGGGCCCTGGAGGAGCTGTGCTGGGATTCCTCTGTCCAAGAGCAGGCGCAGGGCTGCGGAGAGAAGGAGATGCTGGGCTGGGAGAAGGGGACGCCGGCAGCCACAGAGCGGTGCCGAGGAGGTCTTTCCAAGCAGCTGGTGGACGCCAGGTAAAGGCAGGGAGAAGGCACTTTCCAGATGTTTTCAGCTCCCCTGGGAAGAAAAAGGGAGAGTCTCAAAGAAAAAAAAAACCAAAAAAAGCCCCACCACACCAAAAAACCCAAACTAAAAACCAAACAAAAACCAACCAACCAACCAAAAAAATCCCACAAAAAAAGAACAAACAAAAACAAATTTAAAAAAAAAAAAAAAACCCACCGACAATGACAACCAGAAACCCCACAAAAACAAACACACGAACAAACAAACAAACAAAAACAAATAACCCCCCCAACAATAACAACCAGAAATGCCACAAAAAAACCAAAACAAAAACAAACAAAAAATGCCAAAGAAAAAAAAAAATTAAAAAAAAATACACACACAGAAAAAGAACACCCAAAAAAATACACACACACACACAAAAAACCCCAACAACAACAACAAAGAAAAGCAACAAAAAACCCCAACAACAACAACACAAACAAACAAAAAAAACCCCACCCAAACAAAAACCCCAAACAAACAACAACAAAAAAAAAAACCCACAACTTTTTTTTTTCTAAAGCCAAAGCTCTCCTGAGCCTTGGGCTCCTGTTTGTGTCCCCATGCACAATCCTGTGGGAAGCCCAAAGCGAGCCAGCCCAGCTCTGAATGGAGCAGCAGTTAAACCGTGCAGGTGTTGGGTGAAACCTCGAGTTTCCCTCTGGGTTTGGTTCCGTGTTCTCGGAACTGAACACCCCTTAGTTCCTTACCGAGTAGCCTGACGTGATCCTGATCTTCAGAACTGAAGCTTCCTCTCCAGAATTCCAGGCTCTTTCCTCAGGATGTTGGGAGCGGGACACAAAATTAGGGCGAAGCCGGAGGCTCCTGCTGAAAATCTCTGCTTTTGAGCAAAGTCTTGTGACTTTGGGGCAGGACCTAGAACTGGTTAGGGAGCAGCAGGGAAAGCTCTCGACAGCCTCTGGGTAATCTTCTCATCAGGGATGGGCACCTGTCACCGAGACACACAAAGCAATCACACACAGACAAGAGATCTTTGCAATGCAGAGGTCCTTCCGATCCCAGCTCACTGCTCTGAGAGCGGAGAGAGGAGCAAGAGGAGGAGAGCCCCTTTGTTTATTCTTTACTTTTTATACATTTTTGGGTCTGGCAGGAGATTGGCTTTTTGGGGTTTCCACCCCTCAGCTTCAGTGGCCAGACCCACTGTCGGTTACAGTTGTTTTTCAGGTTAGAAATATGCAAACAAAGGACAAAGAATGAGAAACAAAGGGTTTGTTTATGTTACATCTGTGGGAAAGGTAGAAAAACTGCTCTAATATTGTACAGTAACTAAAAGATCTGACTCCATTATGAATTTCAAAAGGCTTAATTAAAATCTCAGAAAAACCAGGGTAACAGGCACCCACCTCTCAAACCTGCCCATGTCCCTTTGGACTGTCCCTCTTCCCCCGCAGAGAGGGACCTTTGTCGCCTGCTTAACCGACAACCTTGAAATAAAATGGGCAAGTCTATTCCTTGAGCTTCCAAGAGTTTAAACTGCGGGACACCAGTCTCTCCTTTCGGATAGCTCTTCTTCAGACAAAATTTTTTTTTCACAAATGCCGGCACGAAGAGGGGATTTCGCTGCGTCACCCGAAAGCGATCCTGTCGTTTCTTGGACACAGGGTGTCCGGGGAATGATGCACATTTACGTGCACTAATAAGAGCATTAAAAAGTCAGGGGTCAGCCAGGGCAAGGATCTGTTCTGTCCCCCTGGAGAGCAGCTGGGAAGTGCTGGGCTCTTGCTCATCGTGCCAGCCCGTGTGGGCACAGCCACCCAGCCCCAAAGGTCAGGAACAGCAATTAAAGGCTCGGCTGTCGAGCTCAGATTGGGCTGGGCTGTCTGCACTCTGCCAGGCCATGAGGAAAGCCCGGGCACTGCCTTGGAGAGCCCTGCTTTGCTCCTGAAATGCCACAAACGTTCCTTCTCCGGGCAAGTTTCTGTGCCACCCATTTTTCCCCTCTCGGGTGTGGGGGGTTGCCTTGAGCCGCCTTGTACTGGAATAACCCCACGCGGTCGTGAGGAGCAAGAAAATCCTCATTTCTCTCCGTATCCGCAACCTGTAGGCCAGAGGACGGGAGCCTGGAATCCAGCCTGCTGCCTGCCCAGCTGGAATCTCAGCTGGAAGTCTGCAGGAGCCGTTTGGGAGCTCCAGTACTCGCGGTCACCAGGGTGGTGGTGGAAGGTGAGATCCTCCCGCGCTTTGTTTGTGGCGCTGCCCCAGCAGAAGACCTCCGTCTGCAGGGCTTCTGAGGAGCGGTGGGGCTGCAGGCAGAGCCCTCCAACACTGGCACTGAGGTCAGTAAAGACTCTGAATCCTGCTGTTGGGTGCGTTTGCAGGGGAAGCGAAACGCCTCCAACCTGAGCTGGAAGCAGAGAGAGCTCTCAGGAGGCAGGAACGGGAAGGAACGGCACAAGGGCTTTTGCAGGCGGAGCAGGAGGGTCACGACACCCCCAGGCTCCAGGGAGCTGCTCAGCAGCTGGGAGCAGACAAGCTCCTGAAAGAGCAGGTAGGGGAAAATGCGCTTCTGAATTCGCCCAGGTGGGTTCTGCGGGCTGGTTCAGCGCCAGCAGAGCCCGAGGGCGCGAAAGGGCAGCAATCGCCTGCCAGAGGCCTCCCGCGGCTGGGGCCGGGCAGCAGAGCCAGCAGCTCGGATTTGGAGGCGTGCGAAGACCCAGAGGTGATGCCGGGACGGTGAATGCCGCCACGGCTTCAGCTGGGAGCGGGGCGAGTTCCAGAGAGGGCTGGGTGGTGCCCGAGGTGTGGCAGCATGGTCCTGCACGCCTCGGTTCCGTTCTTGCTTTGCTTCCACAGAGGGATCAGCTCTGGGCTGCCCCTTGCCCCTGGTCCTTCAGCCCTTGTGACTGAAGAGAGGAGGAGGTGACATCTCCTTTCCTGAAGGCTTGGACTCAGCGCTTGGAAAGTCTTTCCCAATGGAAATGACTCTCTGCTTCCGTGACTCCCTGCCCCAGCTCAGCCTCCTCCTCAATTCCCCGACAGGACGTGGTTTCTGGAGGGCAGAGAGCCATGCCTGGGCTCTCTTTTCAGTTCGGGGTTGAGGGATGAAACTTGATGTTTTTCGGTGAGAAGCTCTGCCGGGAATTCACCTTGAAGATTTTTTTCTCCCTTCCTCAGGCCAGTGAGCCTGGAAGGCACCATGCAGAGGATGTCACCGAGACGCACAAAGAAGTCACACAGACAAGAGATTTTTGCAGAGGTCCTTCTCATCAGCCGAGAGAGCGGAGAGAAGAGACCCTTTTGTTTATTTTTACTTTTTATTTTTACTTTACATTTGTGGGTCTGGCTGTGGATTGGCTTTTTGGGGTTTCCACCCCTCATCCTCAGTGGCCAGACCAATTGTCAGTTACAATTGTTTTTCAGGTTAGAAATATGCAAACAAAGGGCAGAGAATGAAAAACAAAGGGTTTGTTTATGTTACACCTGTGGGAAAAAGGTAGAAAACTGCTCTAATGTTCCACAGTAGCTAAAAGATCTGACTCCATTTCAAAAGGTTTTAAAAAACTCAGAAAAAACCAGGGAGATGCTGGAAACACGGGAAAAAAGAGAAGGCAGAGACAGAGTGGGAGCCCAAGAAGGTGCTGCTGGAGACGAGGCAGAAAGTGGCCACCCTGCAGGCTCAGCCAGTAGAGGGATGAATTCTCTTTGAAAATTCCAAGAGAGGGGCTGACGCTTGTGAGAGGAGGATTGGTGTGAGTTTTCGCAGGGCTGGAGGTGTGGGAGATAGCAGGATGTCTCTCAGGCTGTGTGAAGCACGCCCTCCACGTCTTCTGCACTGACTTTGGGAGCTGAAAGGTGAAAGCAGGGCAATCTTTGGGACTAGGAATGAGCCCCCTCATATTCCAGCTGAATTCTTTGTACTGCTTTTGTGGTTTTGTTTGTTTGTGGTTTTATTGGGTTTTGGGGGGTTTTTTTGTTGTTTTTGTTTTGTTTTGTTTTGGTTTGGTTTGGTTTGGTTTTTTGGGTCTTTTTATTTTTGGGGTTTTTTTTTTGTTTTGTTTTGGTTGGTTTTTGATTTTAATTTCTTTATTTTTGGGGGAGTGGGTTCGTTGTTGTTGTTGTTTTTGTTTTGGTTTGGTTTTTTTTAATTACTTGTCTCTCCTTCTCTTACTGGCCCTCTTTTGGTGTTTACTGATGAGTGTTTATAGCCCAACTGACTTCTTTTTTGTGGGAATGGGGAGGATGCAGCAGGGATACTGACCAAAAAAAAAAAAACCAAAAAAACGAACCCACATTTGAAGGAACCCTCTGGAGTATTTCTGAACAGAGACCCGGAGATGTCTTCTGGGCTGTGTTTTCGGTCACTTCCTGGGAAGCTGTGTCTCCCCCGGGGCAGGCAGCGGCCCAGGGCAGCAGCAGCCGAGTGCTCTGGAAGCGTGTGAGCCCGTCAGCCTTCGCCTTTTGCCACACAGGACGTTGCAGGAGCAGCGGGAATCCCTCTGCCCTCCCTTTCTTCGCGGGAAATGCGGAGGGATTGGAAAGCTGTCCTAGCAACGCTGCTCCAAATCCGGAGAGAGCTCAGCCAAACCTGCCAGCATCTCCGGGAGCTCAGGCAGAGGGCGAAGGAGCAGCGAGAGAAGGAGCAGGTAAGCTGGAGCAGGCGGGGGACAGAGCGCAGGGCAGCGACAAAAGGCAGCTCCTGGGAGTGAGGAGGAAAAGGAGCACAGGCTCTGGTGATCCCCAGAGCTCTGCCCCTCAAGGGAGAGTTGGTAGAGAAGCCAAAAGAAGCGGCTGAAGGAATGGGATTGTGGAAGAGGAGACGGAAAGTGCGCTGCCTGAGGGCCGCTCCCAGCAGCTTTTTGTTGCCAGACCACCAAGGCAAAGCTGCAAGCTGAGCTGCAGGAAGCTCGGACTGAAATCCAGGCAGCGGAGGAGAGGCAAAAGGAGGAGCTAATGAGCATCAGAGAGGAAATGAATCTCCTCCTGGATCAGAGGGAGGCTCTGCAGAAGCAGGTGA
>JANEHK010000723.1:0-18984 GCA_025960845.1 Tachycineta bicolor | reverse complement strand
GAGTAGAGCACGTTCTTCACATCTGGTCCTGTCCTGACTGGGCCAAGGGCCACTGCATGAGCGATCTCCTGCTTGATCTGGGCAAAGGCTTGTTGCTGCTCAGGGCCCCAGTGGAAATCGTTCTTTTTGTGGGTTACCAGGTAAAGAGGGCTCACAATCTGACTATACTTGGGAATATGCATCCTCCAGAAACCTATAGCACCTAGGAAAGCTTGTGTCTCCTTCTTATTGGTTGGTGGAGACATCGCTATGATCTTGTTGATGACCTCAGTGGGAATCTGCCGCCGTCCATCTTGCCACTTTACTCCCAGAAACTGGATCTCTCGGGCAGGTCCCTTGACCTTGCTCTGCTTGATGTCAAAACCAGCTTTCAGGAGAATTTGGATGATCTCTCCTTTCTCAAACACTTCCATTGCTGTGTTTCCCCACACAATGATGTCATCGATGTACTGTAGGTGCTCCGGAGCCTCACCCTTTTCCAGTGCAGCTTGGATCAGTCCATGGCAGATGGTAGGACTGTGCTTCCACCCCTGGGGCAGTCGGTTCTAGGTGTACTGCACTCCCCTCCATGTGAAGGCAAACTGAGACCTGCATTCTGCTGCCAAAGGAATAGAGAAAAATGCATTGGCAATGTCAACTGTGGCATACCATTTTGCTGCCTTGGACTCCAGCTCATACTGGAGCTCCAACATGTCTGGCACGGCAGCACTCAGTGGTGGTGTCACCTCATTCAATGCACGGTAGTCTACAGTCAATCTCCATTCCCCTTCAGATTTACGCACAGGCCAGATGGGGCTGTTGAAGGGGGAGTGGGTTTTGCTGACCACCCCTTGGCTCTCCAGCTCTTGAATCATCTTATGAATGGGAATCACAGCATCTCGAGTTGTTCTGTACTGTCGGCGGTGCACTATAGAAGTGGCAATTGGTACCTGTTGTTCTTGTACTTTCAGGAGTCCCACTGCAGATGGATTCTCAGAGAGTCCAGGCAAGGTGTTCAATTGCCGGATGCCCTCTGTCACTACAGCTGCTATCCCGAATGCCCACCTGAGTCCTTTCGGGTCTTTGAAATACCCACTTCGGAGATAATCTATGCCCAAAATACATGGGGCCTCTGGGCCAGTCACAATAGGGTGTTTCTCCCACTCCTTTCCAGTTAGGCTTACATCTGCTTCCACCACAGTAAAATCATGTGATCCCCCTGTCACGCCAGCAATAGAGACAGATTCTGACCCTACATGTCTTGATGGCATTAATGTGCACTGCGCACCAGTATCAACCAAGGCCTCATATCTTTGTGGTTCTGATGTGCCAGGCCAACGAATCCACACAGTCCAAAATACACGGTTTTCCCTAGCCTCCACCTGGCTAGAGGCAGGGCCCCTCTAAGCCTGGTTATCCTTCTTTCCTTGAGCATATGTCTTAGAGGTTCCTTCAAGGGGGTCGGACATGTCATCATCATCATACCTGGCAGTTCGGCTACGGGCAACTGGAGCTGCTTCCCTTTTGGTGGAACTCCCTCTTTGAGTCTTGACTTCCTTCAATTCACGCACCCGTTGTGCCAGGGCAGCCGTAGATTTTCCATCCCATCTGTTCATATTTTCTCTGCAATCCCGCAGGAAGAACCACAGCTCAGCGCGTGGAGTGTACCCTCTCTGCCTACCCGGGGAGCGTCTGCGTTGGGTACCAGAACCTCTGATCTGTACTGCTGAGATTTGGAGAAGGTCCTCTCTAATCTCCTCCCTGAGTCTCTTATGATTCTCATCTATCTTATCCTCTAGTTTCTGTAGATGTGTTTCCACAGCTGTGATTCTGGTGTGTGTTGGGCCATGCACAGCATCTGCATATGCTCGGAGCTTCTTCGCCATATCAAGCACCGTCTCCTCCATGTCCTCCCTCTTCATTACTGCTAAAGCAGAAGCGTATTCTAATGGCCCGAGTCGTATAAGTTTTCGCCACATCACAGATGTACATGATACCAAGTCTGGGTTCCTAGTGTTTATGTCATCTGAGAAAACCATCTCTGCCACTGCCATTTCTCTCAAGTGTTGAATCCCTTGTTCTATGGTCTTCCATGGGGTTTGCTGCATATAGAGATCATCTGCACACAAGTATCTTTCTGCCACACTTCCTAGGACCCGTATCCAGAGACTGCAAGGACTAGCCTCTCTCATCATCTCCTGGTCGATGACTGGATCATGTGACAGGGATCCCAGATGCCTTGCTTCAGTGCCATCCAGAATTGTAGCCTCACCTGCAGCATCCCAGAGACGGACTAACCAACTAATTATAGATTCATCAGGTTGTCGCCGGTAATCCTTTCTTAGGCCCCGAAGATCCTTCAGGGAAAAGGAATCAATATTGGCTTCTGATCCTGTGCTAGAAGCTTTGGCTTCTGATTTTGGTGAAGGTCCTTCTCTTGGGTCATCATCGTCCACTGGTCGATCGGTTTTGTGCATGTGCTTCTTTGCTGGAGCAACTGTCAGGGGCTTAGGCTTACAGTCTGGTTTAGCTGCCGACTCAGGCTCAGGTTCTAGTTTGGCTGCTGGCTTCATAACTGGGGTGTTGGCTGCAGTCTGAGCGACTGGGGTAGCTGTTGATTTGTATCCCTTCCCCCTGCCTCTGTCTGCTGCCCTACAGTCTCTAGCAATGTGCAATAAGCATATGCCAGGGCCCAGCTTACTGCAGCGATCTTCTCCCCCTTAGAGCCATCATGGTACCTGTCTTTCAGATATTTCCCCAGCTCCACTGGATTCTGAATTTGTTCCCGTGGAAAATCCCAGACTACAGGGTCAGACAATTCCTTGAGGAGTTGGCCCATATCCTCCCATTCTCCACACCACTCAGAATTTCCTCTGCCTGGGTCAGGAGTTTCATCAGCCCCTTTAGAAATCTCAGCCCATATTCTAGAGAAGCTGCAGACTGTATAGAGGAGGCTTACCAGATGACATACCAGAAAGATGGTCTCTTTAACACTCAGGGGAAACTCAGCATTCTCCAACAATGATTTAACTGATTCAGAGGAGAAGAAGGAAACAAAAGACTGCAGTGCTTCATCCTCTGCTCCTCCTCCCACAAACAGGGTGAATAACCATAACCATGACCCATACATACTATGAAAAGATCTCAGCACCTTTATAAACTTCCTACAAATTATTATCATTAAACCAAGGCCAATAGCTACTCTAATCCGTGTCCCTCTACTGTAAAAACTGCGTATTAATGACAATATTGGGGCTATCTCTGGATATGCAAATAAACCTAAGGACCACAAAGGTATTAATAACTCAAAGAAGCCTAAGGATCCAAAACACATCAAGGCCCCCACCCCAAGAGACATGAGTTCAAGCAGCATAGTTCAGCACAGGGTTTTTCCACTCTCTCTCGAGCCCCACGTCTGGGCGCCAAGTTGTGGTGGTTTCAGGCAGATTTTGGGAGAAATGCTCCTGAGGGGCCCCCCTTCCCTCCCCCCAACCGGTTCGGGAAAAGACTTCCTCAGAGAGAAGTGGAAAAACCTGTTTATTACACAGGCAAAGCACTCCCAGCACAATACCTGATGACAAGAGCTTCGTGCTGCTTACAGAGGGATAACAAAGAAAAGTCTCTCCTCTTGAAGATTGTCGCGGTGCTCCACCGCTCCGTCTCCACTGGCGTTGGGAGAAAAGGAGATGTGCAGGGCTGGTCTTGGTGGGGTGGGTCCCTTGTGGAGGCCCTCAGTGCTTTCCCAGGTCCTTAGTCTGGAGAGGTTGGAATGGTTCTGAGGAGAGAGCAAAAAAAGAAAAAAAAGAGGGAAAAAAAAAGGAAAAAAGGAAAAGGAAAAAAAAAAGAAAAAAGAAAAAAACACCAAAAAAACCACGCTTCAGCTATTCTACAGCGTCTAACTACGCTAGCACTAAACTAACTAACTGCTGGGGAAAACAAACAACAGAGCTTCTTCAGCCTTGCCGGGTTCTAACTCCCCCGCTTTAAGGTCACTCCGATGAGCAGAGTTTTCATGGGGAAAAACAAACCGCGCTTGCCCTCCCCCCTGCACCCAACAGACGATTGGGGATACACAGTCAAACCCAGGACAGCATCCTACCACAATACCATGGCCAGGATTCTTTGGAGTGGCCGTGGTCTGAAGCTATCATCAAGCACACAAATGTTTTAGGATCTTATCCCAAAGAACACCATCCAAACCGAGCAACTGTAGTGCAGCATGGCTCTGAGGCATACCATCTGAATGAGTGGGGATGGGATCAGAAGGAGTGGATCAAAACCCTAAGTGGAACAGTGGGCGAAGTAAATATGATAGCATGCAGAAAAGTGGAAGGATCTCTCCATGAGAAAGCCTCCTCCACTACAATTGCTGAAAATTTTTTCGAAGCAGGTGGAAAAAACTATTTGTATATCCCTACAGCAGAACTGTGCCCTACAGAAAAGTGGAATTGTACTAAACTAATTTCCCTTACCCTGTGCTGCCGTCAAGAGTATGTGGGTAATTACACTTCAGGCCCCAGAACCAACAATATGGCAATTACAAGGGATTGTAATAATGAACCAACTGATTGTTGGTTTAGTTTTGTTTTAGTCAAATCAACTTATGTGACATGCCACTGGCTAAATAACTTGATGGATCCGTTGAGTTTTAAAGGTCTAGTTTACAAATTTAAGATAAACCCTATAACAAAGCCCACACTGAGTACAGTAGTCACCCCCCAACAGATGAAAGAGACTGAAAACCCTTTTTTTCAATATGATACTGAATGGCCCTGGTCCCAAATTTTGCTCATTTTACTGGCTCCATGGGAAATGCGAAAGTCTTAATCGTAGTGATCGTAGTGGGTGATTCCCTTCAGAGGGGGACAGAAGGCCCCATATGTCAACCTGACCCATCCCACAGGGAGGTTTGCTGCCTCCCTGGAACCCAGGTACGAAACATTACTGAGAGACTTCCTAGGCTGATTCGGCCCTCTGATTATTACCCACTGCTGATACTCCAAGCTGGCAGTGATCAGATTGAAAAAAGGGGTGTCAAGGCGATTAAAAGGGAGTTTAGGGCACTGGGTCAAGAGGTTGATAGGACAGGTATACAAGTAGTGTTCTGCTCAGTTCCTTTGGTGGCAGAGAAAAATGATAAAAGAAATAGGAGAACCCACATCTTTAACAAATGGCGCAAGGGTTGGTGTTATTGGCAAAATTTTGGATTTTTTGATCATGGAGCAACATTTATGGTACCTGCTCTACTGGAATCAGATGGGATACATCTCTCTGTTAAGGGCAGGAGGTTTTTAGCCCATGAACTGGCAGACCTTATTGAGAGGGCTTTAAACTAGGTTTGAAGGGGGAAGGGGATGCAACTGGGCTGTGTGGAAGCAGGCCCAAGGATGATAAGACTGTGTTAAGGGAGAAATCAGTAGCCCAGCTAAGGTGCATGTATACCAATGCACACAGCATGGGTAACAAACAGGCAGAGCTAGAGGCCATGGTGCATCAGCGGAACTACGATATTGTTGCCATCACAGAAACGTGGCGGGATGACTCACATAGTTGGAGCACTGCGCTAAATGGCTACAAGGTCTTCAGAAGAGAGAAAAGGGAGAAGAGGTGGAGGGGTGGCCCTTTATATTAGGGGAGTTTTGGATGTCATAGGTATTGAAACTAATGACCATGAAGTAGAGTCCCTATGGGTAAAAATTAATAGGGAAAGCCAATAAGGCGACATCCTCCTGGGAATCTGCTATCATCCACCCAATCAGGATGAAAAGGTGGAAAACTTATTCTATAAGCAACTGAACAATGTTTCAGGATCATCAGCTCTTGTTCTTGTAGGTGACTTCAACCTACCAGACATCTGCTGAGAACTTAATACAGCAGAAAAACAGCAATCTAGAAAGTTTTTAGAGTGTGTGTAGGATAACTTTTTGTCACAACTGGTGAGCGAGCCCACCAGGGGAGGGACTATGTTAGACCTATTGTTCACAAATAGCGATGGACTGGTGGGTGATGTGGAGGTTGGAGGCCGCTTGGGGCACAGTGATCATGAAATTATAGAATTCTCGATAACTGATGAAATAAGGAGAAATATCAATAAGATCTCTACACTGGATTTCCGGAGGGCAGACTTTGGCCTATTTAAGAGACTTATTCAGAGAGTTCCTTGGGAAACAGTCCTTGAAAACAAAGGAGTCCAGGAGAGATGGGTGTGCTTCAAGACGGAAATCTTGAGGGCACAGGAACAGACTGTCCCTGTGTGCCGAAAGATGAGTCGACGAGGCAAACGTCCAGTCTGGATGAGCAATGAGGTTTTGAAGGAACTTAGAAATAAAAAAAAATATGTATCATCTTTCTAAGGAGGGACTGATTTCTCAGGAAGTATTTAAGGGAGCTGCTAGGGCATGTAATAAAAAATCAGGGAGGCCAAAGCCCAGTTTGAACTTAACATGGCAACTTCTTTTAAAAACAATAAAAAACGTTTTTACAAATATATCAATGATAAAAGGAAGGGTATAACCAACCTCGGTTCCTTATTGGATGAGGCAGGCAACTCAGTAACTAAAGATGAGGAGAAAGCGGAAATGCTTAACGCCTTCTTTGCCTCAGTCTTTATTGGTAGGACAGCTTATCCTCAAGACAACTGTCCTCAGGGGTTGGTAGGTGGTGCCAGGGAACAGAATGGTCCTCTTGTTACCCAAGAGGAGGCAGTCAGAGAACTGCTGGGACACTTGAATATTTATAAATCAATGGGACCAGATGGGATCGGATCCACCCTAGGGTGATGAGGGAGCTGGCAGACGAGCTCACGAAGCCGCTCTCCATCATTTATCAGGAGTCGTGGCTCACTGGAGAGGTTTCAGGCGATTGGAAACTGGCCAATGTAACACCCGTTTACAAAAAAAGAAGGTAGGAAGGAGGATCCTGGTAATTACAGGCCAGTTAGCCTGACCTCAGTACCAGGTAAGATAATGGAGCAGTTCATACTGAGTGCTGTCACACAGCACTTACAAGATGGCCAGGGTATCAGACCCAGTCAACATGGGTTTACAAAGGGTAGGTCATGTCTGACTAACCTGGTCTCCTTCTATGACCAGGTAACTCGTCTGGTAGATGCAGGAAAGGCTGTGGATGTTGTCTATTTAGACTTCAGCAAGGCCTTTGATAGTGTCTCCCACAGCATACTCCTAGATAAGCTGGCAGCCCGTGGCTTGGACAGGAGCACTCTTCGCTGGGTTAGGAACTGGCTGGATGGCCGGGTCCAGAGAGTGATGGTGAATGGTGCAGCATCCAGCTGGAGACCAGTCACCAGTGGTGTCCCTCAGGGGTCTGTATTGGGACCAGTTCTATTTAATATTTTTATAGACGACATGGATGAGGGCATGGAGTCCTTCATTAGTAAATTTGCAGACAACACAAAGCTGGGAGCTTGTGTTGATCCATTGGAAGGGAGGAGGGCTCTGCAGAAACACCTAGATCAGTTGGATGAATGGGCAGAGTCCAACAGCATGAAGTTTTATAAGTCTAAGTGTCGAGTCCTACATTTTGGCCACAAAAATCCCCTACAGCATTACAGGCTGGGGACAGTGTGGCTGGACAGTGTTCAGGCGGAAAGGGACCTGGGGGTGCTGGTCGACAGCCGGTTGGATATGAGGCAGCAGTGTGCCTTGGTGGCCAAGAAGGCCAATGGCACCTGGCCTGCATCAGGAACTGTGTGACCAGCAGGAGTAGGGAGGACATTCTTCCCCTGTACTCAGCACTGGTGAGACCACATCTTGAGTACTGTGTCCAGTTCTGGGCCCCTCAGTTTAGGAAGGATATTGAGATGCTTGAGCGTGTCCAGAGGAGGGCAATGAGGCTGGTGAGGGGCTTGGAACACAAGCCCTATGAGGAACGTTTGAAGGAGCTGGGGTTGTTTAGCCTGGAGAAGAGGAGGCTTAGAGGTGACCTTATTACGCTCTACAACTTCCTGAAGGGAGGTTGTAGACATGTGGGGGTCGGTCTCTTCCACCGGGCAGCAACTGACAGAACAAGGGGACACAGTCTCAAGCTACGTCAGGGATGGTACAGGTTAGATATTAGGAAAAACTTTTTCACTGAAAGAGTAATAAAGCACTGGAATTGTCTTCCCAGGGAGGTGGTGGAGTCATCATCTCTGGATGTGTTTAAAAAAAGACTGGACATGGCACTTAGTGCTGTAGTCTAGTTGAGGTGTTAAGGCATAGGTTGGACTTGATGATCTTAGAGGTCTCTTCCAACCTCATTATTCTGTGATTTTGTGTGATTCTGTTTGCATTTACAGGAGGACCCTCGGGGGCTTGGGGTTGAACGGGCTGATGAGGTTGCCTATAAAGGAGTGGGAGGTGATGTAACAGATCCTAGGGCTTGTGTCTGTCCTTTTTGGCTGCTTGCCCTCTGGTTTGTAAAGGATAGAATGGAAAACCCTTGCTTCCTTGCCTTCGATTGACAAATTCACCCTTTCCCCTGGGAAGCCACAGAGCAGCATATTAACTTTCTTCCAGATTAAAAGGTTCTTTTGAATTCACATACAAATTCAAAGCCAGGCAAATCCAATCTTCAAAGGATGCAAACTTTGGCCAATATAAATTATCTTTCCAGATAATTCCCTTTGTCTTTTCAAACATACAATAATTAATCATTCTCTGCTTACTTTTTCCTCTTCGGGATTCCCATGCATCCCAGTATTGTAACATCATCCCCAGTGGACTGTCCCTTCTGCGAACCCCCCTCATAGTTCCCAGGTATACCAGGCTCTTGTGAATTTCCTTCATAATTCGCTGCTCCTGGGTCTAAAGAGTTACTTTTCCTTGGACTCATTTTTGGTGGCAACAAAGCAAGAAACCCCCAGTACCCGGAGAATCTTGGTCTCCCTCACTCACTTTGTGGTTCAATCCTCTCACTTATTATTCTGTTGCACTATCTTGTCTTTTACCAAGTGTTTACCTCATGCTTAATTCCAATCTTTCTCCCAATTTGTCTTCCCTGACTATGTCCTTCTAGCCACTTCCCCTTGCAATCCCTCTTAGTCTCGTACTAAAGTTACCAACTATTTTCTTCTGAAAGAAAATTGAACTTGACTCAATTGCTCCCCTCCTTATTCAATTCACCCAGCGATCAGATCACTCCCTTCTCCTCGAGGACCTACCCCTGGGTTCTCGGGCTGGGACCCTCCCTGCCAGTCCCTCTCAGGGAACCTCACTCATTCTCTCTTTTCACTTCCGTCGTTTCCTGGCTTGTCTCATTGCGGAGAGCCAATAACGCGGTACTGGGAGGTTCGCACTCACTTCAGGAGTCTGGGCTACCAGCCCCCATTTTAGACATTCTGCACTTACACAAACATACAGCTGCCTGCCTGCTCAACCCCGTGGTACTTACACAGTCCATTTTCCCACACAGGTCTAGTGCACAAGACATTTTACAGGCACCTTTACCTTTAGCTGTCACTCCAATGGCAGCTTTTATGAATGCCTCCTTTTGCTAGCTTCTTTTTCTTATGCATTATCATAATTGGAACTCCTTCTCCAAGGGAGCTAGGTCTAAGCTTGTGACCACCTTAAAGGATCTGGTGGGGAGCTCTGTAGTGGCGTGGGATTTGGTTTTGGTTTTATTGTATGTGCTATTAATTTATGGTTCGTTCTATGTATCCCGGTTTGTTCCCCCTAATGATCTTTCCCTGTTCTTCTCCCCTCCAACTGTTATATGTCAATCCCCCTCTCCCCCCTCCTCTGTGGTCTGCCTGTCATCTTGGGGCCTTCCTCTGGAGCTAGAAAGTCCTTCCAAGGGCATCGAGTGATAGGTCAGATCCAGAGGGGGTCCCTCCTCATCATTCATGTATGGTTTATGAAAATACCATTCATCCGTGTGACCCCTCCCCAGTGATCCCTGATTTGCTCACCCACTGCCTCTTCTCCTGGTTCCACCCCCAGAAAAAAGCTGCTGGCAAGCAGCCTGGGGGTCTCTGCCTGGGCAGTTACCTGGAGGTCAGGTGGTCCCACGCCGGGGCTCCAATTAAATCTTGTGACCCGTTCAGCAGAGTCCGCATTTCTATCTCCACCGTCGTTGCCTTGCACCACCTGTGCCTGCTGCCGAGGTCGTGTGGGATCCAAGGCCCCACAGGATCGGGTTAGCTGGCACGGCCAGCTGTCCGTACCTTTCCACACCATGGTGCCTGAGCTAGCCCGGGCGTGCGTGGAGACCATGCTTAAGGCACCGCAAGTTCCTTCTTTTATTTTCATTTCTTGCCTGATGTTAGCATTTGAATTGGAGTATTTTGGCAAAAGTTGGTCCTTTTCAGTGCCCCTCATTTCAGCTCAGTCCATTTGGTCTCAATCATTCCGGTTCCAGATATTCTCGGTTGTTTTCATTCGCACTGTTTCTCATCATATCTCCTTTCCTGAGCGTTTGTTAGACTTTGTTTCCTGTTTTCAAGATTTCATTCCCTTTCCCAAAAGGAAGACTTTCCGAAGGGAATTAAATCTTGCCATTTCAATGAAGATTAATTGGGCAAGCTTCTGTCCCTTTCCCTGTACTTCTTGTCATACCATCCATTTTGTGCTTTTCACGTGCTTCCATAATTTTTCCTTTCTTCATTTTAAGTTTGCATTCCTTACATTTCTTTTCCTCTCCTTCATTTATTTCCATTTCTTGCCTGATTGCAGCACTTCAATTGGTGTATGTTTGGCAAGTGTTGGTCTTTTTTCAGTGCCCCTTATTTCATCTGAGTCTATTTGATCACAATCACTCCGGATCCAAATTTTCTCGATTGTTTTCATTCACATTGTTTCTCCTCAAATCTCCTTTCCTCGTCGTTTGTTACACTTTGTTCCCTGTTTTCAAGTTTTCATTCCCTTTCCCGAAAGGAACACTTTGCTTTCGGGAAAGGGAATGCAATCTTGTAACGTCAATGAACATTAATCTGGATAGATTCCATCCCTTTTCCATCACTTTTTCTCATACCATCAACTTTTTTCTTTTCACATAATTTCAAAATTTTCTCTTTTTCATTTTAATTTTTCATTTTTTATATATTTTTCCCTCTCCATCAGTTATTTCCATTTCTTGACTAATTGCAGAATTTGAGTTGGAGTATGTTTGGCAAGTGTTGGCCCATTTCAGTAACCTTCATTTCATCTTTGTCTATTTGGTCTCAATCACAGTGGTTCCACATTAACTCAGTTGTTTTCATTTGCACTGTTTCTCACAATATCTCCTTTCCTGAGCATTTGTTAGACTTTGTTACCTCTTTTCAAGGTTTCAAGGAAGATTAATTGGGCAAGCTTCAATCCCTTTCCCTGCAATTCATTGTCATCCCATTTACTTTTTACTTTTCACATGCTTTAAACATTTTTCGCTTTTTCATTTTAAGCTTGCATTTCCTCAATTTCATTTTCTCTCCTTCCTTCCTTTATTTCCACTTCTTGCCTGATTGCAGCATTTGAATTGGAGTACTTTTGGCAAGCTTTGGTCCTTTTCATTGTGCCTCATTTCATCTCTGTCCGTTTGGTCTCAATCACTCTGTCCTGGTTTAGGGACAAATTTGGGAGAAAACCCCTGAATAGGATCCTTTTGGGAAGCAAACCCAAATGGCCCTTCCCTTCAACCGGTCTGGTAAAAAACTTCTTTGGAGAAAAGTAGAAAAAACTATTTTACTAAACAAACAAAGTGCATACAAGTATAAAGAATTAATAATATGAAACAATAAAACCTCTCGTTCTGGAGTGAGATGGCAAATTGAGAAAGTCTTTGCCATGAGTGGAGCTTGGCTCTCTCTCAGTCTCTCCTCAGTCCCAGTCCCTCTGGCGCTGCTGGAAAATGCTGAGGTCCAGGCCCCGGTGGGCCACAGGTGCAAGCAAGCCTCCAGTGCTCCCCTGGGTTTTTTCAGTCCAGAGCAGGTTTAAACAGTACCAAGAAAAAGGGGAAAAAACAAAAACAAAACCAAAAAAACAACAACAAAAAAACAGTCCAGGGAACTTCTCTGCCCTCGCTAGCTGAAACTAACTAAAAGCAAAAAAAATTCTCTGCTGAACACCCCGTCCAGAGAAGAATGTGGAGGAGTCAGGCAGTTTTCTCAAAACAAATTCCATGCTTCTCCTTTCTCTTAGAACCAGTCTTAAAGGCACAGAACTCAATATACAGCACAAACAGAGCAGACGATTGGGGATACAAGCATCATAAAGTCACCCAAGGACACCAGTCAAAAAGGGTGGCATCAAAATTTTCATCAAGTTGGGTATGGAATCTTTTTGGACGTGCAAATTTATTCTTTTGTTTCCATTCTTGTAAAAGAGTAATATTTGGGGTGAGTGTTGTAAGTCAGCCAAAGGTGCATGGACCTCCTTGGATGCGGGAAGGGATCCCTGCCCACACCCTGTTGCCGCAAATTAGGAACACGCCCTTGGGAAGTGCCCTGGGAATAAGGAAGCCAGATAAGTCAAATGGAATTTTTGTTGTATAGCTGCACTGTTGACCAAATTGTAAATTTTGTTTAGGGGGTTTACTTTGATTTTTGTAACTAGAGGCCATATTTTGAAAGTAAAAATTAAAACAATAACTAGCTTTTGCTGAGACAAGCAGAACAAGCTCTTGGGACTCAGTTTCCTACTGGGTTTTCTTTGTGAGCGTCTGTTGTAGCTTTGGGTATGAGCTTCACCCACTGTTCCCAGGCTTCTTGGGCTGGTCCTTTCTCTGCGGTGGGCAGGGCAGGCCAGTTCCCTGCAAAGGGATGCAGAGGTGATGGCTCATTGATTCTGAATGGGATTCCTACCAGGCACGACGACAGAGGACTGCTGACGGAGCCCAGGGACAGGCACAAATTGTCTTGCCGGAGGGTCTTGGCAAGTGTCACCCACACATTTTCTGGTGTTTGTCCGATCTTCCATGCTTTGATGTTGAGGAGCATGAGGAGTGTGAGGAGCATCCGCATCACTGTGACATGGTAACTGCCTCTCATCTCAGAGGGGTCCTTTGGGGTTTGCTTCTAAAAAGAAAAACTAGTTTTAACTATCAACATATTATTTAGGCACTAGGGAACTTTAGGAAAAGAAGGAGTACAAGAAACAGATATCTAGGGAAGATTTTGAGGGAGGTAAGATAAAAGAAATTTAAACTGCTGTCCCTTCAAGGAGGGGTGTTTGGCAGGTTAATTGGATTGTCCTCTGATCCTTTACTGTCTTTGTCTAGTTTGTTCTCCCCTCCCTGTTGAAAAACTGAAAAGACAGTGTTAATAACATGCTTGCGATGATATAAATGATAAAGATAGATGGATAAAGGCAGTAAAAGAATGGTTACAGTAATAACAAAGAAATAAGGAGTTTCATAAATTTTTTCAGCAGTTATCTGTTCTGTGACTTGGTCTTCACTTTTATGTCTAAAGTTAGTTGTTAGAGGTTTTTGAGTGGTTATATCAGTCTTTTTCGGATCAGGAGTGTTGGTTGGGGGCTCACTCTTTTGGCATTGGTCTTTTAGTACTTGTACTGAGTTCTTCCATGGTGTATTAAATACCACTAAGTTCCATAGTTCATACTTGTTATCTTGTTTTCATTTCACCACTATGTTATATTTGATTCCTCCTGGAACTTGCTTTTCCGCTTTTATGACCTTTACAATTTGGCTTGGGAGCAGATGGTAATTACTTTTGTCATGCTGGGCAATAGCGTATCGCAGCATCTTCTGCACTGCAGCATCTGTTTCTGGGTGTTCTATTGCCCGGTCTGGGTGGTGATGATAAAACCAATCAGCAGGAGAATATGTCTTGTCTCCATACTTTGTCTCTTTTTGTAGGATGGTGGGTCAGTGTTCTATATCAATAAAAACCAACAATTTAGTAGTTTAAGAAATAGAAGAGATGTTTTTAAATAAAGTTAACAACATAGCTTGGGTAAAAGGATTTTGTGGGAGAGGGTAAGGAAATAAGGGTAAGGGATAAAGGGTAAGGACAGAAATCACTTATTTTCTTAGTTTTTGTTACATCCGGTAGGCCTTGCTTGTCTTGTCTGTTGTCTGGTGACAGGACACTGAGTTGTCTTTTGTGGGACTGGCCATCTTCTCCTCCTCTTCCAGGCTGCTGTCTGCTGCACCTTTGGTGACTCTGTATTTTGCTCAGAATTGGATTTATTAGTATCTATGGGTCCTAGGTAAGGTTTGATGCTCTTTGGGGGAAGCCACCTAGGGCCTATAGGCATGGATATGCATGCATACCCTCTACCCCAGGTAATAACCGAAGAGGGCCTGATATTTGATGTGTTTCTGGGTCCTTGATCAACACAGGCAGCTTCTCTTCAAGCTTAGCTCAGGCTGAATTTGAGAAGTGCCTGATGACGGGGGCATTAGGCTCAGTGCTTGAACAATTTAGAAAGTTAATTACATCAAGTGCCTTGCACAGCCTCTCAACGGGAGGAAGTGTCTCTGTACCTCTCCACTGTAGTGAAGGACTCTCTTAAGAGTCTGATGTGTCCTCTCAACGACTGATTGGCCTGTGGGAGAGTACAGTATCCATTTGTTATGTTTGAAGCCCCAATCTTGGAAGAATGCCTTTAGCTGTTTTGAGGAGTAGGTGGGGCCATTGTCTGTTTTAATTTTCTGGGGAATTCCCAGAGTTGCAAAGGCCAATAAGAAATGTCTTTTAACAAAGCAGATGCTTTCACCCACATGTGCTGAGGCGAAAACTATGCCTGAGAATGTATCTACTGACATGTGAATATACTTCTGCCTACCAAAAGATGGAACATGTGTAACGTCCGTCTGCCACAGTTCATTACTATTGAGCCCTCCTGGGTTGATGCCTCTGTCTAAAAAGGGCACCTGGTATGACTGGCAGACACGGACACGTCAGATATGATTGCGAACATGATCCTACCGCAGCTTTGGTGTGTTCTCTGGTGAGGTGAAACATCCTCACTAGTGCTGGGACAATCTCATGATAAACTTGATGGGAGGGCTTGGCTTGTTGGAACGTGTCTGGGAGGGCTGGTGTTTGTGCCGCCACTGCCAGTGCGTCTGCTCTCTTGTTGCTGTCCACGATAGCACCGGGAAGGTCAGTGTGCGACCTCACATGCATGACATGATATGGTTGCTTTCTGTGGGAGATAAGATAAATCAGTTTAGAAAGCAAATTATAAAGGTTACTATTTGATGCCTCCTTTAAAAAGGCATGTTCAGCCCTCATAGTTATACCAGCTACATATGCTGAATCTGTGATTAGGTTAAACGGTTGGTCTTTGAACTTCTCTAATGCCCTGACAACGGCTGCCATCTCAGCAGTTTGTGGAGAACCTTCCACTACTCGGACGTCAGACTCCCACTTCTGTGTCCTAGTGTCTTTCCAAGTAATGACTGACTTGAGAAGACCCTGAGCCATCTGTAAAGACTGTCACAGCTTCGAGAGGAGTTTTACCTTGAATGAATTTGGGAACTAAGTGAAGTTCTGCTTTAAATAATTTGTGGCCAGGATATGGATGGAAAATTTTCCTGGATAGATATCTAGGGTGAACTGAAGGTTGTCATTATTTTGGAGCAGAAACTCTAGCTCCTTGGTGGTTGCCAATGGCATGTAGATGCATGCAAAGTCACGCCCCACAAGAGAGAAGGAGCGAGCCCTGCCCTTACAGATGACTGCTGCCATGGTTTCTCGCAGTGTGGTTACTGTTTTAGTTGGTTGTGCTTGAAGGAAAACCTATTTGAGGATGAGCAACTGGTCTTTTAAGTCCGGGTCCCACTGAAAAATCAGTCCACTCCAATGTGGGACTCTACTTAACACTGCAAGCAGAAACAGCAAAGATGGATCATACCTGTGGGCCTGTCAGGCAGACAGAACCTCTTGGATGCAGGTAATTGCCTTTCTTGCCTCAGGGGTCAAGCTCCTAGGAGAACTGATTTCTCAGCTCCCTCACAGAAGGTTAAAAAGCAGAGCGAGGTCTTCTGGGGAAATTGCAAGAAGGGGTCAAACCCAATTAATGGAACCACAGAGCTGTTGCAGTTTGTGGAGCGTCTTGGGATTGTTTTTGATGACAATCAGCTGAAGCACGATTGTTTGTTCCTTGACTGTAGCAGGATTTTTGGAGACAGACACAGAGAAGCCTTACAGTGCTTGGAAAGTTCTGTTGTTTTAGCACTGCCAAGGACGTTGAGCCTGAGAACCAGGACAAAGAGCCTGGGAACAAGCTGTTGGCCCCTCAACAAAGTGTAAACAGGTAACTGCAAAGGAATGCTTATGCAGGTAACACTAGCCAATAGTATAGCTGCCTGGAGCTCGTGGACATGAAGAGCCAGCCAATGACATAGTAAAATGCCATGTGAACAGCTTATGCACTAGAATGATGTATGTATAAAAGAACCCTGTGTACCCTCAATAAAATGAGCATTCACCACTACTTCTGTGAAGAAGGTGTTTGACTCTGGCTGTTCCCCGTGGTTTTTTTCAAAATCACCTTTAATTGGCGCTGAACATCAGACCTTGGGGTGACAACCCGGAGGAGAAAATTAGCGGTGGGACACTGAGCTGTTGGACGCTGAACTTGCCAACAGATGCAGCTGCACTGAGGTGAGATCCTCCAGAAAACAGCAGTCAGACGCTGATCTGCCGAGAGATGCATCAGCACTGAGGCAGAAGCTCGCCATCCTTGCAAATAGATTGCGAGGCTGAGCTGGTAAGGGGAGCAGGGGGCAGTTTTCTTGAAAAAATGTGGAAGGCTCTGAGTACTCCCTTCCCTGCCCCATTGACAATGGCAAGCATGGAATGTGAATTTGCTGCCTCATTGAAGTTGCTTATTATTATACTCTCTGAGAGAGGAAAAACAGTAGCAGAAAAAGTACTGCAAAAGCTGATTAACTGGGCGCAGGGAAATGGACATTTAACAACCCCCAATGCTGTGAAGTCGGGGAGGTGCCACGGGGCCCCTGCCGTGCCCTCCTGCCGCCTCCAGCGCCCCGGCACCGTCGTTGGCCGATGCCCGGCTCGCTGCTCCCGGCCCGCAGACCGTCCCCGTCACCCGAGCGCCGCTGCCCCCTGCCCCACAGCAAGTCAGGATGAGGAGGAAGAGGCCCCCGAGGGTCTGCCCGGCCCCGGCGCCGCCACTCCTGCGCTGCTGCCACTCCCACAATGCATGGGCCGAGTGTCCCTGTTTTCCTGGCTGTGCCCGAAGAGACACCGGTCAACCAAGAGAGGGGAACCCGTGACCCCTGCTGCTGATCACCTTCCCCAGACGCTGTTCCGCTGCCAGACGAATTAGAGGAGGACCTCGATGATGGAGCAGAACCCCCCGGCAGAACCCATGACTGGTTTAAAAGAACTGACTGAGTAAATTCAGGCAGTGATGCAATGCCTAGATGAGTGAGGGCAAGCAGTAACTAAGCTGCTACTGGAAAAAGCCTAAGAACTATCTACAATAAATGCTAAAAATCAGGAGGAGCCAACATCATTCAGCTCTCAGTTAACTCCAATGCAACAATTGCTAGAACAAACTGCAGAAAGCAGTTCCCAGGCAACACCTTTGCCTGCCTCCTCCCCGTGACTCAATGGTCTGGAATTTTACGTGATGTTATCCTAGAAAGACAGTGGGAATCCACAGGACACATGGCATGTCTTGTAGCGTGTCCTGTCATGTTCAGAGATGGCAATTCTGTGTGTGAGCAGCATGAATGGAAAATTTTGCAACAGGCCAAAAAAAAAAAAAAAAAAAAAAAAAAAAATTTTTTTTAAAAATATATATACACACACACACACGCGCACACACACACGCACACACACACACACACACACACACACATACAATAAAGGAGCACAGCTTGAAATCTCTGAAAATGCTCAAACAGTGTTAGATTGGATTCATACTGCAGCATACTGCATATCAATTCTCCAGCCTGGATGGCCCCCAGTCTGATCACCATCATCAGACTGTTAATAAATATATTTACATCTCTGTTATTAGTATGTTACTGCCCCACAGATACAGGGCAGGCGCCTTCCTGGACATTCATTGCTTGTGCTTGTGGCATTCCAGTCCCTAGATGCTACAGATGGAAAACAAGCAAGAAGGACAAATAGCAGCACTCCATTAGGAGAGCTTTTTGATCATGACTGTGATTCATTGTCCACAGTCTTTGTGGTTTTGGGAACTTGTATTGTTGTGCAGCTGGGTCACCAACCCTGATTGGATGTTCCTCTGTTGTTTTGCTGTGACATTCATGTTTTATTGTGCACACTGACAGACGTACATCTCAAGAACGCTGCGCTTCGGCATAATTGATGTGACTAAAGTACAAATCTTCATAATAATCATGCATTTACTGGCAGTGATTGGAGGACCACCTCTTTAGCAATCTCTAATTCCAAGACTGAACATTCAGGTAAAAATACCCCCAGCTCCTTGTACTGTGGCAGGAACCATATTCTCCTGTGCAAACTGGAGTTGGCAAAAATAGATCCACTTTAGCAGGAACAAGTGTCCTCTCACCTTTTCTCCATATTGGCTCCGTGATTGTCTTGGCTGCAATGATCTATGAGAAATCTGCTGTGCAGCTCTTTGAGAGGCACCCCTCCCTCTACACCCTGACTTTTGGTTTTGCGTCTGACAAGATCACAAATCAACTGGTGGCTGCCCACATGACCAAGAGTGAAATGCATCTATATGACACAGCATTCATAAGCCCAGCATTGCTGTTCCTTGACCAAGCATTTTAACAGCTTTATTGATAAGTGTATTGTCCTCTGGATTGCCCTGATCCTGTCCCTGTCTGACCTGCTCCGATACTTTGTCAGCGTGTGCAGCCAGAATTGCTGCCCACCTGCACATCCACGTGTTCCACATCAAGGGCTGCCCCATGCCCTCGAACCATCACTAGGGATGGGAGCTGCCAGACAGGAATGGGAAAAGACTTAGGTTTCTACAGGAATGGATGAAGACTTGCAAGAGACAAAAGCTCAAAGCAGATGAGAACAAAGTAATACTAATAATAGTAGTAATAATAATAGTAATAATAATAATAAATTTGTAA
>JANEHK010000722.1:0-18695 GCA_025960845.1 Tachycineta bicolor | reverse complement strand
CTCTTTATAATTTGATAACACGAATTAACTTTAGCACATATATTACATTCTCCAATCCCTGGTTATTCTTCAAAACCTATAAAGCGAGGTCTTTATAAACAATAGAGTGTCTTTCCTTCTTCCGCCTTCATTTTGTGTGGAGCCAAATCTGTGAGTATTTACTTGTGTCCACTAGCGACACACTCCTCATTAGCTCGACTCTTGGAGACATGAGCATCTACATGACGGACCTTCACAGGTAGCTTCTTTACCTGAGTGGCAATGTCTTTCCACTCATCTGCAGCCCAGACTGGTTTTCCCCTATGCTGCCAGTTGGTCTTTTTCCACTTCTCCAGCCATCCCCATAGAGCATTAGCTACCATCCACAAATCAGTGTAGAGGTAGAGCTTTGGCCACTTCTCTCTTTCAGCAATGTCCAGGGCCAGTTGAAGAGCTTTGAGCTCAGCAAGTTGGCTTGACCCACCTTCTCCTTCAGTGGCTTGTGCAACCTGTCGTGTGGGGCTCCATACAGCTGCTTTCCACTTCCGGTTCATCCCTACAATGCAGCAGGAACCGTCAGTGAAAAGAGCATAGCCTGTTTCTTCTGCTGGCAGTTGGTTGTATGGCGGACCTTCTTCAGCACATGTCACTTGCTCTTGTTCCTCTTCATCCGTGAGACCAAAGTTTTCACCTTCCGGCCAGTTGGCAATTATCTCCAAAATCCCAGGGCGATTTGGGTTTCCAGTGCAGGCGCGCTGAGTTATGAGGACAATCTTTTTGCTCCATGTGGCGTCTGTGGCGTGATGGCTGGAGGGAACCTTTCCTTTAAACATCCACCCCAGCACCAGTAGTCGGGGTGCCAGGAGGAGCTGTGCTTCTGTGCCAATCACCAACTCCTTCATAGGTGGCCAAGATTTCCTTCACTGTGGGAGTGTAGTTGGCTTCGGACCCTCTGTAGCTTCAGCTCCAGAATCCCAGTGGTCGGCCCTGAGTCTCCCCAGGCACCTTCTGCCAAAGGCTCCAGGACAGGCCATTTTTCCCGGCTGCTGAGTAGACCACATTCTTCACATCTGGTCCCGTCCTGACTGGGCCAAGGGCTACCCCATGAGCGGTCTCCTGCTTGATCTGGGCAAAGGCTTGTTGCTGTTCAGGGCCCCACTGGAAATCGTTCTTCTTGCGGGTGACCAGGTAGAGAGGGCTCACAATCTGACTGTACTCAGGAATGTGCATCCTCCACAAACCTATGGTGCCTAGGAAAGCTTGTGTTTCCTTCTTGCTGGTTGGTCGAGACATTGCGGTGATCTTATTGATGACCTCAGTGGGAATCTGATGCCATCCATCTTGCCACTTTACTCCCAGGAACTGGATCTCTCGGGCAGGTCCCTTAACTTTGCTCTGCTTGATGGCAAAACCGGCTTCCAGGAAAATCTGGATAATCTTCTCTCCTTTCTCAAACACTTCCATTGTCGTCTTCCCCCACACAATGATGTCATCGATGTACTGTAGCTGTTCCGGAGCCTCACCCTTTTCCAGTGCAGCCTGGATCAGTCCATGGCAGATGGTGGGGCTGTGTTTCCACCCCTGGGGCAGTCGGTTCCTGGTGTACTGCACGCCCCTCCAGGTGAAAGCAAACCGAGGCCTGCATTCTGCTGACAGAGGAATGGAGAAAAATGCATCAGAAATGTCAATTATGACATACCATTTTGCTGCCTTGGACTCCAGCTCGTACTGGAGTTCCAGCATGTCCGGCACAGCAGCGCTCAATGGTGGGGTCACTTCGTTCAAGGCACGGTAGTCCACAGTCAATCTCCATTCTCCGTCAGACTTGCACACGGGCCAAATGGGGCTGTTGAAGGGTGAGTGGGTTTTGCTGACCACCCCTTGGCTCTCCAGCTCACGGATCATCTTGTGGATGGGGATCACGGCATCTCGATTTGTCCGATACAGCCGGTGGTGCACCGTCAAGGTGGCAACTGGAACTCATTGCTCTTCTACCTTTAGGAGTCCTACTGCAGATGGGTTCTCCGACAGTCCAGGCAAGCTATTCAATTTCTTAATGCCCTCTGCCTCCACAGCTGCTATTCCAAAGGCCTACCTGAGTCCCTTAGAGTCTTTGTAATAACCATTCCGGAGGAAGTCTATGCCTAAAATATGCGGGGCCCCTGGACCAGTCACAATTGGATGTTTCTGCCACTCCTTCCCAGTCAGGCTCACCTCGGCTTCCAACAGAGTCAATTCCTGTGATCCCCTTGTCACTCCGGCAATGGAAATAGGTTCTGTCCCCACATGTTCTGATGGCATTAGGGTACACTGCAAACCAGTATCAACCAAAGTTTCGTGTTCCTGTGGCTCTGATGTGCCAGGCCATCAGATCCACACTGTCCAAAAGACTCCGTTTTACCGTGCCTCTCCCTGGCTAGAGGCAGGGCCCCTCTAGCACTGGTCATTATTCCCTTCCTGGCCATACATGGTAGAGGTTCCTTCACAGGGATCTGACATATCATCCTCACTTCTATAATACCTGGCAGCTTGGTCATGGGATGCTGAGGCTACCTTCATTTTAGTGGGACCCCCTCGGTAAGTGTTTGTCTCCTTAAACTCAGGCACCCGTGCTGCCAGGGCAGAAGTGGGTTTCCCATCCCACCTTCCCATGTCTTCCCCATGGTCATGCAGTAAGAACCACAGGTCAGCTTGTGGGGTGTACCCTCTCTCTAGCTGGGGGACATTGGGCTCTGACTCTGGGGCCTGTGACTCGCACCGGTGCCACATGGGAACTGTTCCTCCTCATTTCCTCCCTCACCTCCCTTATCTCCTCTCTGAGTTCCTTAACCACGGCAGAGACCTGAGCCTGCATTGGGCCATTGATCATACTCTCATAATTTCTGAGCTTGTTGGCGACAGAACCCACTGTCTCTCGGTTGTTATCGGCATTAAAGGTTGCAATGAATGTGACGTATTGAGATGGTCCTAGAGTTGCAAGATTCCGCAGCATTTGCCCTGTGCACCTGACTTTGTCGGGGTCATTATCATGCTGTCCACTCCTCCCAAAGAGTACCTCCAATACTGCCACTTCTCTCAGCTTCTGGATTCCCTCCTCAAGGGTCTTCCAGCACATTCTATGATGGTGCTCCTGCATTCTGTCTCTGTGGACAAACCTCTCCCGTACACTCATTAAAAGCCGCTCCCAGAGGGAAAGGGGCCCTGGCTCCCTTACTAATACCTGATTCACACCTGAGTCCTGGGTCAAGGGTCCCAAATTCCTTGCCTCACCACTATCTAGTTGCACGCCTGTACCTATAAGGTCCGAGACCCGAAGTAACCAGGTTGTATAAGCCTCACGTCCCCGTCGTGCAATATCTTTTTGCAGATTACGGAGATTTTCATACGACAGGGACTCAGTGATGATCTCAACCTCTGGCTCCCCTGCGGGTTGTGAGGGCCCTCCTTTCTTATCCTTGTTGCCTGAGTGCTCTGATTTCACCTTATACTTCTTTGTTTCCACAGGGGCAACTGCTGCTGGCTGTGGCTGCCCCTGTGGTTCAGCTGGAACCTGGACGGTTGTAACGTCTGTGGGTTCAGCTGCTGCACCATCAGACTCTCCTGTGTTGGGGCAGGGGGAGGGTTTCCCACCAGCTGGGGCTAAGGAGGCTACTACAGGGAAAATGTACTCCCTCAGCATCTGGCCCATCTCACCTATCTCCTTCACCCAGTCTGGGTGGTTTATTTCTGAGGCAGGCTGTGGGGCAGGGTCAGGCTGTGGGGCAGTATCCTTATTCTCTGGGGTAGGTATCAGGGTGGTTATCCAGGTCAATCTCCCCTTATCTCTAAATGCTAAACAGAACAGGCATACCAGCAACACCAGCCACTGTATGATATCATTAACATTCAGAGATTTGAACCCTTCAAAAACTGGTGGGGTAGGCCCAAAGAGCTGGGTGAAGGGTTGGGAAAAAATTTCCCCCAATGTCATTTCTTCACAGTAGGTACCGTTGTTAAAGTAACCCCAAAAACACACAGTTAGTGTATGATAGCCCTGAGTCCAGGTGCCTGCCTTCCAGAGGAAATTAAAAATCCACAAATTCCTCACCTTGTTAACCCATATAGCAAACTGGATGACAGCCACAGTAGCCTTAGTTACAGGGCCCATGTTTAGAAAAGGGCCCGCAAATGGGAGAAATACGGCCACCACCACATGCCACCCGAACCAGGGTAAGCCAGACCACATGATATCCAGTACACAAGAACGTAGGCACTTAAGAACTGATATTCTTTTTTCTCACAATGCCCTTGTGCCTCACGTTGGGCGCCAAATTCTGTCTTGGTTTTGAAAGACAGTTGTCTGCCAAGGAAAGCTAGACACTCCCTTGGAATGGAGAATGTAAACCCCCTTCCCTCCAAATTATTATAATTTTACAATTAGGGGCTTTCACGCAGAGATATGGGAATAGGAGTAACAGTTCTTTACTAGAAATATTTTTAAAAAAAGGAAAATACAAATGTAGTAGTACAAAAAAAACAAGCAAGGAAGCAAACAAAAATCCTGGAAAAAACCCTGACAGAGTCAGGGATACGACCTGGCACCTTGTTGGTCAGGGTGTTGGAAGCAGTCCAAATAAGTCCTCCTGGAGTAACAGATGTGGTTCTGTGGAGTAGAGATGGTCCTGTGAAAGTCCAGTGGTGACGAGATTGGTCCGGTCTTCTCTGGGAATCCAGTGGAAAAACCGGATACCTTGTGTCCTTTAGTCCCAGTTTTTATCTATCTAGGAACATCTGGCTCCTCCCCCACTGGATGGAGCATCTCACAATGGGATGATGGAATGTGTCATGTCATCGGTGGGCCCTAACAGCCCATTATCATAAGATGTCCCCCTGGAGGATGGAGGGGTGGTGAAAGAGATAAGAAACACTGCCCCACCTGGATTTAGTAGCTGGGCATTTATCAGAAGGCATCCGTCCCCCTTCCCCCCTGGAGTTACAAGAGAAGGATAAAACATCTCCCAAAAAACAGCTCTCAACAGATGAAATAGAATACACATTTTTTAGGTTACATAATCCAAGACAACTGAAAACCCTGAAAAAGCCTGGAGCTCACGTCTGCGGCCCACCGGGGCCGAGGAAAGCATTTTCCAGCACCGAAGGGACTGATAAGAGACTGGGCGAGCTGAGGTACAACCCACAGCAAGGACTTTCTCAGTTTTGCCATCTCTCTTAAGAATGGCAAGAGGTTTTGTTGCTTGATATTGTTCATTCTTTTTGTGCTTCTGGGCGTTTTGCTTGTTGAATAAACAGTTTTTTTACACTTTTCTCTAAGGAATTTTTTTCCCAGACCGGCTGGGGGAGGGGCTGCTTAGGTTTTCTTTCTAGAGGGATCCCATTTGGAGGTTTCCTCACAAATTTGTCCTAAACCCAGACAGGTACCTGGTTTTTTTTAACACTTGCTGTGCCAGTTTAATAAAGCACAAGTGGACAAAGCATCTTGCCACATGACTGTTCCAGTAACCTGGTCTGCCCTTCACAGTGGTATTCCAGGGGAATGTTCATCCCAAACCGATATGCTAAAGTCCAGAATACTATCCAGGGAATGTCCACTTGATGCAGCAGAGGTCCAAGAATGCCAAAACACATAAAATCATATTTATGCATTGCTGAGTCCAAGTTCGCTAAAGTTTTGCCAATAAACGTTTGTTCACCCACTTGTTAGAATTTGTTTATGCTGCTACAGCATGGTACCCGCCACAGCCATATGATTTTTTGTTGGCACAAAGTCCAGAGAAGCTCCCATCCACAGAAGGTTTCTCCCTCACAGTACATTTATCAGAACAGTTTGCACGTCTTAAAAAACTATTTCTAAGTTCATGTTGTTTTAACTTCACCTCATATTTCAGTGACCCAGCAGACATGCTCTACTAAGTTAGAGAGGTGAGCCTCATCTTCCCATCTTTTTCCTTCCACAAGGATTTTTCTCTCTGCAGCTTGACTGTGTTATTCACCTCTGGCCATCACATGAAGCTGCTCATTTTGTCAAGAGACAAGTCTCCAGACAGATTGACAGAAGAGTGTGTCAGTCTCAATGGTCTCATCTAAGGAAAAAGTTGTACCTAAAGAGCCCCTTCTGCAGCAGGATATGGATTTCTGCAGTGACTCGAGTCTTAACTGGGATGCCCCTGCTTCTTTTGCCAAATCACAGCCTAGGACAGTATAGCTTCAGGCACTTGGAGATATTTGGGGGTTTTGCTTGTGGTTGATTTTTGCCTCATTTCTGACACAGGTTCATGCTCCCAGAAGCAAATAATTTCATAAGCCCTTCTACAAGATATTAAGTAAATACATTATGGTTCTGCATGAAAGAACTGCAGTATATACTGAAAATCAATGCCTGCATAATTCTGAGGGCAAGGACTTCAAGATGTAATTTTACTTCAATATCTTATGTATTTACATGCTCTCACTGGGTACCAATAAAAGCTTAACAGCATTCAGTTTGAATACAGCTCTGCTATGAGTATGTACATTTGACAAAAAGTGTACTATTAAAGCAGCTTTGATCTATTTGTTGTGTGACCTATTCTTGTTTTCTACTTAGAGAACAAAGTCAGAATCATAGAAAATTATAGTCAGCAGATGAAAAAATAAAAGCAACTCTGGGATAGCAGGCAAACAGCCTGTTGCTGGCACAGGAAATCAAGTGCCACTGGATTCTTATCCTTCTATTTTATCTTCACATGGTAGCCAGTCCCCATGATGGTTTTGACCCTTTGAAAGGGGCCCCCCAGTTGAAGAGCAATAGGGTTTCCATGCAGCAGAGAGGAAAAAGAGCAAGTCAAGCAAGAGCAAAGAGCATCAGGATCCTGAACAGTGCTCAGGGTCTGAAGCTGGAGCACTGAAGCTTGCTGCCCAATAGCTCTGCAAGGCAAAACCCAGGGACAGCACTACAGACAAGCAGCAGCCAGCTTGAATGGCCCTCCATGCCCTTACAAACACCCCTCCGGATGTGAGGTGCATTACAATCCACTTTGCTATTGCAGTTTTACTGCCCATGTTTCAAAACAGGTACTGCAAGGCTGTTTCTCCCACTAATGATGCCTTGGGGTGATTTTAGGTGACTTTTATGGCAATTTTTTTGGCGGTTTTTGAGGGTGTCGAAGATGATTTTGGGGTGATTTCAGATGATTTTGAAGGGGTTTTGAAATGATTTGGGGGTGATTTTTTTGACAATTTGGGGGCAATTCTGGGGGTTTTTAGAGCAATTTTGGGGTGAATTTAGGTGTGACAAAGCCAATTTTGGGGGGATTTAGGGTTATTTTGGGGTGATTTACAGGTACCAAAGCCCACTTTGGGGTGAATTTGGGGGCCATTTGGGAGTTTTTCTGGGGTGCCAAAGCCAAATTTGGGGCTCTTTTCGTGGTTTTGGGGCGATTTTGGAGGTTTTTGTGGATGCCGAATCCGATTTTGGGGTGATTTTCAGGTGATTTCCGGGGCGATTTTGAAGTGATTTTCAGGACGATTTTAGAGGTATTTGGGTATGCCAAAGCTGATTTTGCGGTGATTTTGAGTGGCTTTGGAGGGTTTTGGGAATATTTTGACAGGTTTAGGATTAATTTAGGGATGATTTTTGGGTCCATTTTGGGAGTTTCTGACCATGCTGAAGCCGATTTTTGGGAGATTTCAGGTGATTTTGGGGGTGATTTTTGGGGTCATTTTATAGGCACATTTGGGGGTGTTTGGGGGTTGATTTTGAATTTTTTGGGTTTATTTCAGGAGTTGGAGTGATTTGGGGGTGATTTTTCAGGAAATTTTAGGGGTCTTTGAGAGTTCTGAAGCAGATTTTGGGTTGATTTCACATGATTTTGGGGAGATTTTTGGGGGTGTTGAAACACAATTTGGGGTGATTTCAAAGATTTTTATGGCGATTTGGGGGTGATTTTTGGGGCCATTTTAGGGGGTTTTGAGAGTGCCAAAGCCGGTTTTGGGGTGATTTTTGTGGCAATTTTGGGGTGACTTTTGGAGATGCCAAAGCCATTTTTTTAGGTGATTTTTTGGGGTGATATCAGGAGGTTTTGGGGTGGTTTTTAGAGTGATTTTGGGGTGATTTTTGGGGTGATTTTGAGGGGAGTTGGGCATGATTTTTTGGGTGCTTTTTCAGGCAATTTTCAGTTCATGCTTGGGGTTATTTTGGGGTGTTTTTTTGGGTGATTTTCCCGGCATTTCAGAAGATGATTTTTGAGTGATTTCAGATGATTTTGAAGGTTTTTAAGTCGATTTTGGTGCGATTTTTGGGGGTGGCAAAGATGATTTTAAGGGTGATTTCTGAGGTGATTTTGGGGGGTTTTGAGAAGGCTGAAGGCAGTTTTGGGGTGATTTGGGGGTGAGTTTTGGGGAGATTTGGGGGTGGGTTTTGGGGCGATTTTTGGAGTGATTCTTCAGGTGATTTTTCAGTTGATGTTTGGGGTGATTTTGGGGTTTTTTTTTTGGAATCCTGTGGCTGATTTTGGGGTGATTTTTGGGTGAATTTGGAGCAATTTTCTGCTGATATTTGGGGGTGCCAAAGCTGCTTTTTGGGTTACTTTGGGTTGATTTGAGGGTGGGTTTTTTTGGTGCAATTTTTGGAAAAACTGACCCCAACCACTCCGAAATAGCCCCAAAAATCACCCCGAAAACACCCAAAATTTGTCTTTGGCATTCTCAAGGACCCCCAAAATCGCTCACTAAATCACCCAAAATTCACCCCATAAACTCCCAATATCAACCCAAAATCACACAAAAATCAGCTTTTGCACCCCCAAATCACCCGAGAAACTTTCAAAACTTCCCCAAAAACCACCCCAAAATGCTGCAAAAATCACTCCAAATTCACCCCAAATTCACCCCATAATTGGTTTCAGCACCCACTAAAAGGCCCAAAATCACCCAAAAATCGGCTTCAGGACCCCCAAAAAAACAATCCCTCAATCACCCCAAAATCTGCTTTGACATCCCCTAAAATCACCAAAATTGCCCCAAAAGACACCTGAAAACTGCCCCCAAAACCACCCCAAAAAGCACTTCAAAATAACCTTTAAAACATTTGAAATCACCTGAAAATACCGCAAAATCTGTTTCTGCACCGCCCAGAATCACAAAATAGCTGCAAAAGCTCCCAAAATTGCCCCAAAAATAACGCCCCCCAAAAAAACCCCCAAAATTGCCCAAAAAGTACCCTAAAAGTCACCCAAAAATCGCCCCAAAAATCACTGCAAAATCATACCAAAAACAGCCAAAAAAAATCGCCTCAAAAATCACCTCAAATCACCACAAAATCTGCCTCGGCCCCCTCCTATAGTGCCCCAAAAAACACCCCAAAAACCACCCCAAAAAGCACCCCAAGAACCCTCAAAGTCACCCCAAACACCACACAAAGGTCGCCCCAAAAATCACCCCAAAATCTGCTTTGGCACACCCAAAAATGCCCAAAATAGCCCCAGAAAGCTTCAAAATAGCTTTAAAACCACCCCACAATCACCCCAAAAATCACTGGAAAATACCCCCAAAATTGGCTTTGGCACTCTCAAAGACCCCCAAAATCGCCTAATAAATCACCCCAAAATTACACCAAAACCCACAAAAATCTCACAAAATCACCACAAAATCGGCTTCAGAAACCCAAAACCACAACCAAGAAGCCCCCCAAAATCACCACATATTTGCCCCAAGAATCCCAGAACTGCCCCAAAATATCACCAAAAAATCATACTTAAAACCACGCCAGAGTCGCCCCAAAAATCACCCTAAAATCACGTAAAAATCAGCTTCAGCACCCCCAAAATTAACAAAATTGCCCCCAAAACTCCCAAAATGTCCCCAAAAATAACTCCCAAATCACCCCAAAATTGCCCCCAAAACACCCCCAATATCGCCTTAAAAAAAACCCAAACAAAATCACCGGTAATAACCCCAATTTCAGCTTCTGCACCCCCAAAAATCTCCCAAATAGCCCCAAAACCCAGGCAAAAATCATCCCAAAAATTCCCAAAAAATTGCTCCAAAAATCAATCCAAAAACCCCCAAAATTGCCCCCAAATCACCTGAAATCATGCCAAAACCCAGTTCAGAACCCCAAAATCCCCCTAAAATCCTTCTAAAAATCACTGCAAAATTGTACCATAAACAGCCTAAAAATCACCTCAAAATCACCATAAAAATCTGCCTCAGCACCCTCAAAAACACCTGTTATAAATTGCACGACTCAAAGTTTTAGTCCCAATTAGAATTTTATTAATTACAGCAAGCGGGGCATAAGCAAATACAGCACTGGGCGACAGGGAGTCTGCGCTCCACCAGCTGCCGCGCCGTTACGACTTTTCAGTCCCTTTTTATACAGTTTTCTTCTCCTGTTATCGGGTGGGTTTCTCAATGTGTGTTATCTTGTTGCTAGGAGACCGTCTTCTGTCTTCCGATTATCGCCAAGAGCCTTGTTTAGCAATAGCACAAAGTGTCTAAAAATCATGAGTCATCCAGTGCTTGCAAGAAAAAAATCATGAGTCATCATGTGTTTGCAAGTTTAAAAGTTCTTTAAAAGTCCTGAGTCATCCTGCGCTTGCAAGTTCAATGAACAAAGTATTAATCCGTCACAATCCCCCCTTTTTCTTTCAGCCTAAATTTGTTCATTGAATCTTTTTAATTCCTGTCTGGCCCATTCTAATTCCTCATCTTTTGAGTCTTCAGGTAGCGATTCATATTTTGCTCTAATAAGCATTAAATGTGCTGCTTCTAAACGTCCTTTCACAATTGTTATCAATTTATTAAAAATCCTGGTTTTACAACTCCTTTAAGAGTAGGGGCTACGTTACTATTCTTTATCTCGTCTCTTTGACCTTTATATTGTTGTTCTAATTCCTGTTCTTCCTGCAGCACAGAATTTGGCCCAATAAGTTCTGAGTCTTGTGGTGGTGGTTCCTTTTTGATTAAAAAGTGTCCCCCTCTGTCTGTACTGGGTTCCCATAATCGTGCCCCCCACAGTTTTCCTGTTACCCATGCTTGATCGTCTCCTTTAGTAACATTTATCCAAATTCCTTTACAATTCCCCCGTCGTCCTAGCCCTCCGTCTTGCCATATTTGGGGTTCTTTACATCCATAGGGATACCATTTTACGGATATGAATTGATCTTTTCCTCCTCCGGGGGGGATCCAAAGGATACTGTTTCGCATTCCCAGTACGCACAATAATAATGCCCAGGATAGTTACAATATGGTTTTCCCGGATTTGAGGCAGGACAAAAATAAAAGGCCCCAAGGAATACAGGTGGCCAAACTGGAAAAAGATCTTTCAATTCACACTGAAAAGAGGGATTCCCTGGGGTAATCATGGAGGACAATATTTTATGGTCTTCCCATCGGATCAAGGACTACTTAAAGGGTTGATGGGGGTTATCATGCTCTGCGGTAGCACAACATACTAATAATGATAGCATCCATATTATAGTGTGCAGATTCGGGTGCTTGGTTTCACTGACTATTTTGTATTCTTTCTTTTCTGAAAGCTCCCTCTGGTAATGCCATAATTCAGTAATACCATCAGTCCCATTCTTTTGGCAGTTCAGCAAACATCGCCTTGTTGTCCCATAAGCGAGGCTCTTTCCTCCACCGCTTTTTCTCCCTCTGCCTCGCTCGTCGACTCGGGTGCTACGAGCCACGAGGGGTACCATCTTCTCGGCAGCAGGGGAATTCTTCAGGAGGTAGTGATTGCCCTGGACAACATAAGAATACCAGTTCGCTCTTTTTATGGAGAGTTGCACCTGAGCTCCTGTAGCTCCCTTTGGCAACGTCTCTCAGTTATTTCTGCTATGAATGGGCTGGGCACATTTAGACAATACAAGTCCAGATTTGTTCCTTTGGCAAATATCTCCCACCATTCGCTGGATTCTACAGTTAATTCTTCAAGAGATACTTTTAGGTTTAGTAGCCAATCAGTAATATTTCTTTGTAACTTTCTAGTAAGGGGTGCAACCCCTTTAGGGATCTTCCCCTATAGCAGTGAGTCCACCACCCTTCTCCGCACACTTTACAGTTATAACATACAAATGGATAACAGTTACAGTTTGCTTTCTTGCATCTTTGTAAATCCGTTCATTTAGTCTTTTACTTATTTCTTCAGTCTTAATTTCAGGCTTCCCGGTGCGCTGACAACTTTCCACTCGGTAGTTGGTTCCCTCACAGGGCCCTTGATCCTGCTAGCATGAGTCCATCCCCTCTCAGCTGTTCTTATTGCTGTTTCTGTTGTGAGTAATACAAGGTAAGGTCCTTCCCATCGGGGCGATAGGGTAGTGTCTTTCCATGCTTTGATTAATACCCAGTCTCCTGGTTTTATTTGATGCAGTGCAATGTCTAATGGGGGTCGTTGTACTGTAAGACCCTTCTTCCACATTTCTTCTCGATATGCCATTAAGGCAGTGATGTATTGATTGATGTCTAGGTCTCTTACACTGGGATGGGTTAAAGGCTTCTCTACATGATAAGGCATCCCGTACAACATTTCGAAAGGAGATAGACCTATGTCTGTTCTTGGCTGGGTTCTTATATTTAGCAATGCAAACGGTAAGCATTTTGTCCATGATAGTTTGGTTTCAATCATTAATTTAGTTAACTGTTTTTTTAATTTCCCCATTCATCCTTTCCACCCGTCCTGAACTCTGAGGGTGCCATGGAGTATGGTGTTCCCACTTAATTCCCAGGGACTTCATTGTTTCATTAAGGATTTTGGATACAAAATGGGGACCTCTGTCTGAATCGATTATTTCAGGTACCCCATACCTGGGGATTATATTTTTTAGCAGCACTTTTACCACAGCTTGCGTGGTAGCTCTGGTGGTGGGAAATGCCTCCACATAATGAATTAAGTGATCTATTATAACTAACAAATACTTCACTCTCCCAACCTTAGGTAATTCTGTAAAATCTACTTGTATGTTTGCAAACGGCTTTTCTAAAGTTGGCCTTGTTCACTTGCAAACAAGTTGTGCATCCCGTTACTACTTGTTTGGCCAGGTTATGAATTATTTAATTCCAAACTGATCTACTATAGCTTGGGTTCCTCAGTGAGTTTTCTCATGTATTCTATGCAAAATTTCCAGCGCTATTGCTTTTGGCAATACTTCTCATCCATTAGAGAGTTTCCATTTTCCATCCCGGTCTTTACATATTCTCATTTGAGATAACCTCTGCTCTTCTGTTTTAGTAAATTTATATTCTGCTTTCTCCTCATCCAATGACTCTGTCCCGGGCCCCCCTTTTTCTTTTTGTCGTATTATCATTAGAGCGGCTTTCTTGGCCTCCTGATCTGCTGCATTGTTTCCTCTACTTCTAAAATCTATTCCTCTCTGATGTCCTCTCAAATGTACCACCGCAATTTTCTTAGGTTTTCTCAATGCTATTAATACCCTTTTGATTAATTCCTGATGTATTAAATCCTTTCCCTGGGAGTTCATTAATCCCCTTTCTTCCCATATTTTCCCAAAGGTGTGCACTACCCCAAATGCATATTTAGAGTCTGTATAAATTGTCCTTTCTTTATCTTTTAATTTTTCCAACGCTCTTAATACAGCATACAATTCACAGGCTTGTGCAGACCAAGTTTTATTCAGGGGGTCTGATTCTATAATCTCTAGTTCCGGTCCCCCTATAATTGCATAGCCTGACACTCTTTTTCCTTCTATAACCCGTGATGATCCATCTACAAATAGCCTTTCCCTTGTTTCTAATTCTTCCTCCTCTAAGTCTGGTCTTATTTTAGTTTGCTCCTCAATAGTTGTCATGCAGTTATGAGCTAATTCATTTTCATCTAGCTCCCCATATAAAAATTGGGCCGGATTTTGCAAGCCCGTCACTTCTAGGGTCAGTTTAGGGGAGTCTAGAAGGATGCCCTCATATTTTAAAAGTCTGGAGTCTGTAATCCACTTATCTGCTTTTTGTTGTAAAATTCCCCTAATATTATGAGGAGATAACACCTTTACTTCACTGTTAAATGTTATTTTGTGTGCTTCTTCCGTCAGGAGCGCACAGGCTACAACTGCTTGTAAGCAAGTAGGCCATCCTTTACTAAAATTGCCTATCCCGTTGTTCTGTGAAAAGTGCTTTAAAAAAAGGCATACGTATGGCCCATTTGTTGAACAGTCATTTAAAAAATTAATTATAGCTTTGTTCACTGCATTCTGCAGTGATGAATACTAATATTTAAATTTCATATCAGTTTAACTCTAAAAAATTTAAAGATATTAAAAATGTGAATTTTCATAGCCCTCTTTGATGTATGTATTTTTATGCCTGCTTTACATTCCCAATCAAAGATCAGAGGCATAGGACAGTCCCCCAAAGCCAAATATTTAAGTACCAAACTAAGATATTTAATATTTTAAATTTCACAGCATCTAAGCCAATGGGTACTCTTTTAAGCCACATTGTTCTTCTTCCAATTGAGAGATATATCCTCAGTGGGCTCCATTCTGGCAGCACTAGATAGCTGGAATGATGGCTTAAAGGATTGACCCTCTGTGGAACAGTGCTGATAACACCTTTTTTTTTTTTTTTTTTTTTTTTTTTTTTTTTTTTTTTTTTTTTTTACGTGAGAAATCCTCTGCCTTTTGTACAGAGTTCTGCAGCATGTTGTTTTGTGGCTAGCTGCTCACATTTCTTAGGGAACTGTTGTGGGTTGGCTGAAACCAGACAGAGAGCTGAAGGTAACTTGAAACTGCTGGTTTCTTCCCTCCTCAGCTGTGCCAAATTTACATATTTAACACATGGCACAGAAGGGAACTAAACTTGCCATGACTGAATGCATAGAGAGTGAGATAAATGGTCTTTCAGGAGCAGAAGTAGGCCTGAAGACTTGTATTTTGTTCTATAAATTTTCCTCTAGATTTTACTTTCTATTTGGAGTGTAAACACATTCCCAATTGAAAATAAATATTTCCCATAACTCTATGGAGAAGTAGGATTTGATGATTCAGTGTAGGATCTGCTGATGAAAATGCTGATGGCATAAACCCACTATAATATGTTGCTTTTATAATTTTAGGGTTAGATTTAAAACTCCACATTTTCACAGATATTTTAAAATTTAATTCTAAGAATTCAAAGCTATTCCTCCCATGATTTTGCAACAAACTGTGTTTTGAGCAGGGCTTGTCTCAATGGGGCCTCAGGGTCTAACCCTGAATATAATTGCAAATTCCTTTTTTTTTTTTTTTTTTTTTTTAAAATCTTTCTAGCCACTCAGTTGGAGTTTCCTCCTTCTTTTGCCATTCGTTAAATGCTTTGTTAATATTCTGTCCTCTTGGAACTGCCTCACGGATGCCCTGGATGATTATTGTTCTTAAATCCTGCATGTGTCCCCGGTGTTCTGGGTTCTGATGATTCCAGTTGGGATTTTGTAATGGCTATTTAAGATCTGCTTGTGGCCCTTGTGCATGCTGGGCATCCCAAATGCGCATTCCTGCACTTCTAATCATATTTTTCTCCTCTGATGTAAAGAGGATTCCTAGGATGGATTGTAATTCATCCCAAGTATAAATGTTGGGACCCAAAAATTGGTCCACCCTTTCTGATACTCCTAATGGATCCTCCAGTAGGTTCCCCATTTCCTTTTTAAAATCCCGCACATCCCCTGAGCTCAGTGGGACAGGAGTAAACCCTATTCTAGCCTGAGGCCCCCCCCCCCAGTAGGCATTTCCCTTAAGGGATATAGGTTCTGTTGCATTATCATCATCCGGGAGGGGGCTTGTGGCGGTACATACAGTGGTGGAACCAGGGGGACTCCTTCTTCCCTTTTCCCTCGTCTCCTAGTCTCACAAGGGTCAGGTTTCTCACTCAGGTTAAATAAAAACACTTCCGGGGTCTCAACCCAGATACTCGCATAATTACTTTCTTCCTGACTAAAAGGGGTCTTAGTATTGACCCACAGATTGAGTTTCTGCCTTACCCAATCTTCCGATAATCCATACATAGGCCAAAATACATTCTTCGATATCCACTTCCCACCTCATACGTCTACACAATAGTGTATCATCTTGGCCTTATCCTTATCTCTGGTCCCAGGATACTGCTTCCATTCAGCTAGCATAAATCCTAACGGACTGTCTTTAGGTACAGGTGGGAGTTTCATGGGTGGAGGGGGCTTGCTCTTCCCCTGTCCCATCTTCTGGAGTGCCTTCTATCACACCTGTGCAACCAATCGCTTCCCCTTGTTCGTGGCCCACGCCCTCGCGGGCAATGGGAACCGCACTACTGAGGGTCCACACTCACTCGGGATGTCCGGCTGCCGGCTTCCCTCTCACACAGGCACACTCCAGGATACCCGACCCCGACCGAACGGCTACCCGTGTGAAACTTCACACAATACTCACGCGTCCTGCGTCTTCATCCGGACCTCTGTGCACAAAGTTTATAGGGTCGACCGGTCTCCTTTGCTTATGTCCCGAGTTTTAGGTTCGTTGGTGAGAGCGGGGTAGATAATAGGGATCCCGGGGCCACCTGAGGTGGGGCGCCTCCCCAGTATTCCTATCCTACCAGAACATACTCATCCGAGTCACGGCACCAAATTGTTATAAATTGCACGACTCAAAGTTTTAGTCCCAATTAGAATTTTATTAATTACAGCAAGCGGGGCATAAGCAAATACAGCACTGGACGACAGGGAGTCTGCGCTCCACCAGCTGCCGCGCCGTTACGACTTTTCAGTCCCTTTTTATACAGTTTTCTTCTCCTGTTATCGGGTGGGTTTCGCAATGTGTGTTATCTTGTTGCTAGGAGACCGTCTTCTGTCTTCCGATTATCGCCAAGAGCCTTGTTTAGCAATAGCACAAAGTGTCTAAAAATCATGAGTCATCCAGTGCTTGCAAGAAAAAAATCATGAGTCATCATGTGTTTGCAAGTTTAAAAGTTCTTTAAAAGTCCTGAGTCATCCTGCGCTTGCAAGTTCAATGAACAAAGTATTAACCCGTCACACTTGGGGTTCTTGGTTCTGTTTATTTTTATTATTATTATTATTATTATTGCTTTTGTTGTTTGTCCTGTTATATTTACTAGTAAAGGACTGTTATTCCTTTCCCCATAGCTCTGACTGAAAGGTTTTTTTTAATCTTCCAAATTATAATGACACGAAGGGAAGGGATTGGAATTTCCCATTCCTAGAGAGGCCCACCTCTCCCTAGCAGATACCTGTCTTTTCAAACCAAGACAACTTGGTCTCCTCCAATTTCTGTTTCTATTTCTACTCATAAAATACCTCAACCACTCCTCTTTTACAAGCAGCTTTTCCACCCCTTAACAAAAACTAGCACTCTACACAAATTCCTATTATCTCCTTTGCATTTTATCTTGCCTCTTCCCAAACCTCACTTCACAAGATCTCACAGTCTTTTCCCAGTTTTCAGCCCACACAACCCACTGCTCAGGCAGTAGATGTGACCTCCCACACACCAACTTTAAAATCTTCGGTTCAAATTTAGCTCTATTAAAGCGCTGTTCCCACTGGCACGGGGTACACTCACTTTGCTGCCTTGCAGAGGAACAATAATAGTGTCCTGCACAAATCCTGCACTGCAGTAGCACCCATGCATTATGTCAACCTCTAAATGCACTAGGGGCTGAAGAAAAAAGCCTGCAGAGGCAGGCTATTCCATTTACCCTTTTTTGGATTTCTAAAGTCTCTACCACAGGTTGTTCCCAGTCCAAAGCTACTAAATTGCCAGCAGAGGTCCGATATAATCCACCTAAATAAACCCTTTCGTTTCTTCTCTCAATTCAACAACTAGCTGGGTTCACAAATTTCCAAAGATCAAGTCCAAACTACTGAGGCAAAGGGATCCCTTCTGCCGATCTAGCTATGGTTAAAACATACACAAATCACCACACTGTAATAATTCTCATACAAAAAGCCAGTCTCTGTTGCAGCTCTAACAACCCACAAACACCGGTTCAAGCTTGCCTAAATAACTAAACCCATTCAGCTCAGGTTCAAACTTCAAATGCCACTTTTAACTAACCACAAAAAAAGTCAACAACACAGCCGACACAAAACGTTACCAGTTTGTTGCAATTATAACTTTGAACACAAGATGGCAGTATTGTCCTAAAAAAAAAAAAAAAAAACCAACAACAAAACAAAAAAAAACCAAAAACCTCACACCACACCAAATAAACCCCAGAAATAAAAGGCGGTGCAACTCCGCAACCCTCGCGGAGAAGGAAACCACAAAGGCACCGTGTTACAGCGTCCAACCCTTGCCTCTCAGGTTCTGCAGGCAGGCGATCAGTTAAACCCGAACACCGAGTGCTGCAGGGAATACTGTCCCCGCTAGCAACCAAAAGCACACACACACAACACATGGGGAGGGGTATCTTTATTAACGGACAAAATATTCACCTCTTCTCAACACAGCACACAGCATGCAGCGCTTTAAGCATTCACCTCAGGAGCTTTGCTCGTTTTCTGGCTGTTTCGGTCGCCTGAAAACGGAACTGTCGCTCAGACCCCCTGTGGTGGTTTGGCCAGGAAGTGATTTTTTTCAGGAAGCTATAGTTTGACAAACCAGTTAGAAAGGGATACGTCTCTGTGAACCTACGGGGTTAAATATCGGGAGATCCTGGGAAGCTTCCTTTTTCTTTCCGGCTTTCCAGCAGGTAACACCGAGTAGGAGCCGCTCTGTTGGAGTGGCCCAGGCTGGCCAGGCCCCCCGCTCCCCCCC
>JANEHK010000721.1:0-12421 GCA_025960845.1 Tachycineta bicolor | reverse complement strand
TTTTTTTTTTTTTTTTTTTTGTTTTGTTTTGGTATGCAGTGTATCTGTTGTTTTTTGCTTTTGTTTTGTTTTGTTTTTAAATTAACTCCCCCTGGCAGCACAGGGCAGAGCTCTGTAACTCTATGTGCCACTTGCGGCCAGGGTGAGCTGGGATGTGGGGATGGACTTGTTCCCTGGGAGGGCGGTGGGGCCCTGGCACAGAGTGGGAGTGCTGCTGCCCTGGAATGGCTGGAAGAGTCAAAGACCTGACTGGAGGGGATTCCTGCCAGGATGGGATGGGATGGGATGGGATGGGATGGGATGGGATGGGATGGGATGGGATGGGATGGGATGGATCAGTGTAATGTGGGGTGTAATTGCAGTGTGGGGGTGGTAGGAAAGTTTGGAGGAGTAGGGATTGCAATGGGGGAATGGGGTGGTTTGGACTCCTGGAGTAGGGGAGTAGAGGGGAGGAAATCAAGAAGCAGTTTTTAAAGGCTGCTGGTGCAATAAGAAATGTTGGGGCCTGGAAGTGTCTTGTGGGAGGTTGCCGTGAAATTGGGAAGGCTGAGTTTGAGGTGCTGTGCTGTTCAGGGCTGAGGTGTAGTGGAAATGATTTTGGGAGTGTAAGGAAGGGCACCTGCTCCCAAGAAAGAAAGAAAGGAAGAAAGAAAGAAATGAGAGAGAAGGGAAGGAAGGAAGGAAGGAAGGAAGGGTTTTAAATGAAGCTCTACATGTCTAATTTAATAAGCAACAAAGTTGAATTTAGCAGCCATGCAATTTTATTTAAGTAGCATTTTATAATCAAGCATATGGAAAAAAATTTGACAGTGATTAATTAAAGATAAGTACTGTTTGGATAAAGCATAAGCAAAACCGACTGGGGTATGGAGCGGGGTTTCTCACGTGCAAAACAAAGTAATCCAACTTAAACTCATATACTGTATGCTAATATATATTCATTAATATTTCTAGTAAATCTCCTATTTTTAATTTGTAAAATCTACAACACTATACTACATAGTGCATGCTCCACTTGTTGTTAGGGGGTATTTTTGACTTTTTGGTGGTCTTCTTCAGATGAAGGCTCAGCATCTTCCTCTCGTCCTATGAATAACCTTACTGGCTGCACATGCGCTCTAAGTTTTGCGTTATACCTAACGAAGCATTATGTTCCAAAAAGTAATTATTTCATGGATCAAACCACCACCCAAACTCCCTACCTTGGAATTGTCCCAACTTTGTCCATCTCAAGGCCAGTTCTATCTTAAGACATCCTGTATCCCATCACTTCTGCAAGGGGCCCATCTCCAGACCTTGGAGTAGTCCCAGCTTCAGCCAATCCAGCTTTGAAACTCTTGCTTATCTCAAACTGCATCCTGTATCTTCTTTTTCTCATGTAGCATCTGCCAAGGGGCCCATCTGCTTTGTAACACAATCACATCTACTTTTTCCCTTTACTACTTTTCACAAATATTTTCTAAAATATGTATTTCTAAAATATTAATATGGTTACATTTAGCATGAATCATTTTCATTTGTTATAATTTACCCCATTTCTCTTTTTAATCCTATTGATTCATTTTTAATTTTTAATTAAACCTGAATCTCAATTTCTTCTACATTCCAAATAATGCAGGTTTTCACGGTCTCTCATTTCAGCCTCTAATTTTTCTAACATCTCCCATGCTGCATGAAGATTTTCACATTCCTTCTCAAATTTGGTTAAATCTTTTGTGCTAAAGTAGTCTCTTTATGTTCAGTCAACATCTCTTCAGGTCCTTTCTTTTGAGTGTGAGTACGTCTAGCTTTTAATATCATCAAAGAATCTTGGTTTCCCTTTTGCTGCCAATTCTGGATCAATGGGCATTGCTGTCATTTGCATTCCTTGTATCACTGGGTGGATTAGTCTAAGAAGACATGAGGTAATAATAACAATCCTAATCCAGAACATAACAGCATGAATCCCACCTTCTTCCACCAGACTCGTCCAAAGAGGTTATCCCAACAATCTGTTTTTAGAATAGAATTCCACTTTTGAACAGGTATGTGTGCCACCCTTTTAATTTCTTCAGCAAGTTTTGTGATGGCTTCCCCATGATCATGTCTCTCCACACAGCACTCAGGTTCATTTAATCTTCCTCAAACTCCCCCTTCTTCAGCCAGCAGATAATCTAGGGCAATTCTGGTTTGATATACAAATGCTCACATTTGTGAATGCTGCTTGGCCAGTAACTTCAGGGCATCAGAAGTATGGTTTGATACAACCTCCACTCCCGCCTGGAGTCTCCTCAATTGATTCAATAGATAAACTGGGGTCCTATATCCCCAAGATCCATCCTCAGCCCAAGCTGCTGGGTCATAATATGCTATGATTCTTTCTGCAGGCCATTTGTCTTCCCTCCATTCCTGGTTTCCTCCTGCCATTGGGAAGTCGAGGTTTAAATCTCTTTTATTCCTTTCTAGAGTCTCATCAAGTGGTGTTCCCAGCATATTGCTCCTAGACTTTGGTATGATGAAGAAGGAGGGTCGTATAACTCCTAAGGTACAGGTTCCTTCCCACTTTAGAGGTAATTCACTCTATGCTCATTGCCCACAAATGCAGTATAGTCCATCAGGGGTTTTGGATTTACTGTCTGTTTTTTCTTGTTGTTCCCAATAGTATTTTATGTCTTTTATATACTGGTAGGGGTTAGCTCCAGGACTTTTATGCCGGCACAAATCAGTTTGATTATTCCACTCACAATTCATTTCCTTTGTTATTCTCCAATACCTTCGGTTGCCAGTTTTTGGGTTTTTTTTGGTTTTATTATCTGAATTAACTACTGAAGTAGATATACAAGGAGTATATCCTACTACTTCATTATATTTCCTTCCTTCTCAAGTCATACAGACTGTTCCAAATACTTGATGTCTCAAAATCCATCCTTCAGGTCGTTTTAATATCTTGGAAATTTGAGTATGATTCCATTCGAAAAATTGTTCTGAAGCTAGACTCTCACCTCTCCACAGCCATCTTTCAGCCATTCCCACAGATCCAGCATTTGGATAATCCTAATTCCGCAGCAATTTCTTGCATCAAATATACAAAAAGACTCTTAGCTGAGATTGTCAAATCCCAGTGTCTATACTGCTGTTTGAATTGTTCATACAGCTTATCCAGTTCCTTTAATTCTTTCCCTATGCCCTTTTTTTCATATTTCTTTTGTTTCTTTTTTTTTAGTTTTTCTTCTTTTTTTCCTTAGTGCTGTACCTCCTATACCTATACTTGGATCATTCACATTCTCATCTTTCCCAAACCAAAAACAGTTTTCATATGGAGGACAAATTTGATCACCATAAGGATAAAGAGCTCATCCATTAAATCCTAAATTTTTCTCTGCCCAATCCATTTTTCTATTTTTAACACAAACTTCTATAAAATTGCTGTGGTCGTAGCAGGCAGCACTAACATGTGGATGTGCCAAAAACACAAATTCCATCTTGTCCTTGACCCACATGGAGTGATGGCATCTATTACAGGGATCAACGTTATTGGGACTTTGTTTTTGCATCGATTGTTCTCTCATTGCCCACTCTTGTGCTGCTTGTTTTTTTATTGTTTGTTCCTGCATTGCTCATTCCCTTCTCTCATGGATTCCGTCAAGAGTGGCTCCATAGTTTTGGCCAGTTGCCAACAGCACCACAACAAACAGTTTTGACTTTCTACGGTCCTCAAGGCCCTTTGGGTTGCAGCCAAGGGCCAAGATGTCAGGATTCTTGGCAGCAAAGTTTATATCCTGGGATCTAGTCACTGGTGCATTTGGTCTCACTGGTACCCTTGGCCTCATGTTCGTTTCAAGGATGGCCCAGATTACTCAGAGTTCTCGCTACACTGGCCTCTCTTTTTGTGGGTTACTCAGCTACTTTTTCTTTTAGTCTAAACCAGCAAAGCTCTGGAGATGTCCCCACCACAATAAGATTTGCTTTTTCACTACTTCAGTTAACAACCTGATTTGTTAGTCACTGTTTTCTCTGATGTCGGGGATAATTATAAAATCTTCATCCCCACCAATAGGCACATTCACAATGCCAATTCACATCAGAAATGTGTCTATAGCATGGCACACAAATTCCTTCTCCACAGCAACTGTCTATTATGATACAGTGGTCTATAATACTATGAATTTTTTGCTCTCTTACCTGCTCAAAAGCTAATATAGTAAAAACTCTTTGGTCTAAATTTTCAATAATTGAATGGCTGCAAAAAAATTTTCCATCTTCATATCTCAAATGTGTTCCAAAAATTCCACTGGAAAAGCTTTTTAAAGTTAACTGTTCATGTACACCATCTCAGCAACTTAAACAAATCAATTTTCTCTCTCTTTCTTCTGCTCTTGTTACTCTCCACCACAAATTAGGGCAAAGCGTACAAATAACACAAACCCATGGGCGACACTCTAAGCCATGCTTAGTACACTCCCAGTGTGTTACTTGTTCTTGGACTCTTTTAGTAACAGGTGTTTCCAGTCTCTTTTCTGGAATTGTAGTTCCTCAATGAAATCTGTTAGTGTTAGTCGCTGAGTGCCTCTTAAAAGATTTTTCAATTTTTTCAGGCTGTTGCCATTGATCAAGGAAGTGTCTAATCCCTTCCCATCGGCATTGTTCTGCCTCCAAACTCAATGGAGTTGCTGTTGACAGCCAATCCAGAATGCCTAATTTTTCTAATAAATTAAGGTTAGATGCAATTACAAAACACAAACCTTTAATTGCTAACTATCAAAGGAGTTTTATAACCTGAACACGTTAAGCAAGACAATTTATCCTTTTCTGTTGTTTCTGGGTATCCTACTGTATCCACATCTTACTTTTATTATTCTTTGTTTTTCTTGCAGTGTTCTCAAAGCCACTAATCGTTCCTTGTGATACGCTAAATAAATCAATGCTCTTTGTACTTGATCTTCTATTGTATAAGTATCAATGTTGATTTGTGCTAAAACCCAATTGTGCATTCTAAAGTCTCACTCTACTAAAACATCGTATACAATTAATCATAAAAGCTACATCTCTTTGGTCCCAAGGTACAGTTGTTCTGTGCCAATGTCTTTGTCTCAGCCACTTCATGGTCACGGCTTTACACCGCTCACACTGATGACCATGTTTGCAGCAACCTTGCTGAAACATGGAAACTTCTCTCTGCGGGATGGCAGCTTCTGACCTTTCTGTACTAAGGATATCTTGAATCTCCTGGGGCTGAGTTATTCTTTCAATATGTGGGTGGTACACCAAATGTATTGCAGCATTATGTGAAATCCACAGGTGAAAACATTTTTCCATATGAGCTATAGCCTCTGGGCACCAAATACTCCCTTCAGCCATGTGGGGGATTAATTACAATTTTACTTAAAACTGTATTTTGGAACTCAATAATGATTCAATCAAATTTAAGTATTTTTTAATTTTAATTTCAGGTCTCCTGGTGTCAAAATAATTTTCCAATCTTTATTTCGTATCGGTCCTTTTAGCCTTGAAGCATGATTCTTGCCTTTTTCTGCCATTTTAACTGTGGTTTTGTCAGGGAAAATCCATTGTCCCTCTTTTAGAGTTGCTCCTAGGCTTTTCATGGTTTCTACTTCTGCTAAAGAAAAGTGTAGTTTATGATTTTGTGTTCCTGCTTCCTGAAAAGTCATAATTACATTGCTGTTTTCCCTCAGGGAAGCTTTCTTAGCTTCATCATCAGCCAAATTGTTTCTTCTTGTTCTAATCTTTCTCCCCCTCTGGTGGCCTTTCACATGAACCACGGCTATCTTTTTTGGGCTCTTCAAAGCTGTAAGAATTTGAATTATCAATCCTTGGTGCACTAATCCTTTTCTTTGAGTGCTAATGAGTCCCCTTTCTTTCCAAATTTTTCTAAATGTGTGCACTACCTCAAAGGCATATTTTGAGTCGGTTTATGTGGTCCCTTTTCGATCCCTTAATAACAGCAACACACAGAATAATGCATAGAGTTCACAGGCTTGTGCTGACCAGGATGGGCTAAGGGGACCAGATTCTTTTACTTCCAGTTTTTCTCCACAAATTATGGCATACCCAGATTTCCTTCTTCCTTCTACCACTCGGGATGATCCATCTATAAACAATTTTTCTCCTGTTTTTAATTCTTGTTCTCTCAAATCTGGGCATATTTTTGTTTGTAACTCTATGACCTCTGTGCAATCATGTATTAGTTCTTCCCCTGGGTCCCCATAAAGGAACTGAGCAGGGCTTTGTGTATTTGCCACTCTCAGCTTTAGTTCAGAGGAGTCTATCAAGATAGCCTCATATTTTAATATCCTGCTATCTGTTAACCATGTTTTGGCCTCTTTAGCAAGGATATACCCTATATTATGCGGGGGGTACACTTCCTAGTGGTGCCCCAAAGGTTACTTTTTGGGATTCTTCTACTAACACAGCAGTGACTACCAGAGCTTGCAGGCATGTTGGCCAACTCTTACTAATTGGATCCAATAATTTGGAGTAATATCCTACTGGCTTTTAGCTTCCTGCCCAATCTTGAGTCAATACTTCATAAGCCGTTTGATCAACTGTATTAACAATTGCTTGAAAAGGCTTGTCTAAATTGGGAAGACTCAGTAAAGGAGCTTGCAGTAGGGCTTCTTTAATTTGCTCAATTTTTTTCTGAAACCTTTCTTTCCATTTCAAGCAATTGGTAGTTAATTTCTTATTTAGAAATTTTACTTTTCTACTAAACTGTTCTATCTCTTGCCTACAACAACTCAAAAGACTCAAAAACTGCTCTATTTCTCTTTTAGACTTTGGGGGTCCCATGTTCAATATTCCTGGAACCCTTTCATGGTCTAGCTTTTTCTTTTGCTTACTAATCCAATGACCTAAATACCACACTTCTGACTCTACAAACTGCAATTTTGACTTTGATATCTTCAGCCCGTTTTTTTCCCAGAAAATTTAGAAGCTTAATAGTACCCTTTCTAGTTTCCTCTTCAGTTTCACTTGCTAATAACAAATCATCCACATACTGTAGCAGCTTAATTCCTTTTTGGTAACTCAAAGGACTTCCAAAGATTTTCTAACGCCCTCCCAAAAAGATTTGGTGCCTCTGTAAAACCTTGCGGTAGCACCGTTCACCTTAATTGTTCTCTCCTACCTGTATCTGGGTCCCCCCACTCAAAGGCAATCCCTACTGCCCTCATCCAGAGGGCAAGTTCAAAAGGCATCCTTTAAATCCACTACACTCTGCCAAATGTAATTAGGAGGTGTCTGGCTTAGCTACTCCTGGAAAGCGGGTAATGGTTCTTTGATTTACCGCTCTGAGATCCTGCACTAGTCGGTAGCTACCATCAGGCTTCTTTACCGGCAGGATGGGGGTATTATGTGGTGACACACAGGACTCCAACACCCCCTGATGTACTCAATTCTCAACTACCGGTTTCAATCCCTCCCGACCCTCCAGTGATATCGGATATTGTTTTACTCTAATTGGGATTTCTGGGTTCTGTATTTCAACACTAATGGGCTGAATGTTTAATTTTCCTGCTTCACCAGTATACCACAGAGTGTCACTAATCTCAAAATTATCTTCTTCAGTTAAAGAACAGATTTTAGGTTTTCCTTCACAGGGTGTTATTTTAATCTCCAAGGCTATCATTAAGTCCCTTCCTAATAAATTATTATCAGCCTCAGGTATTAATACCAAATCATTCAGTCCAAATTTTTTATCCAATTCATTCTGCACATTTTTAATTACAGGAACCTGAAAAATTCCTACTTTAACCCCAATTACTGGGACAGATTCACAACTTACTTCATATCCTTGTGGTAGTTTACTTACTGGTGACCTAGTAGCTTCTGTGTCCACCCAAAATGTGATTTCTTCATTTTGAGGACCTATTTTCAGTTTTATCAAGGGCTCTTCTTGGTGTTCAGTCCTCATTAAATAGAGCCCCTGACCACCTAGTCTTCTTGAAACATTTTCTCATCTCGCTGCCTCTTTCTACAGAATTTTTGTAGATGTCCCTTTCAGTGGCAATAAAAACAAGTGGGTCCTGTACCCTGGAGGTAGGACAAGAAGTTTGTAAGTGTCCTTTCTGATGACAGGAAAAACACGTGGGTCTCGTATCCCCAGAGGTGGGACCTGCCTTTTTCCCTTGTTTGTTCTTTCCTGAGCGCTTCTCTGTATTCATGGTTGTCTGTGTTTCCTTGACTGCTGCCATTAAAATCTGTGATTTTGTCTTTTGCCTCTCCTCATCTCTTCTCACATACACTTTCTGTGCTTCTCTTAACAATTCCTGAAGCCCCCTATCCTGCCAATTTTCTCCATTTTCCAGCTTCTTCCTGATGTGCCCCCAGGCCTTAGCTACAAATTGTGTTTTCAAAAGGACCTATCCTGCTGCAGTGTCGGGGTCTACACCTGAATATAACTCCAAGTCTTTCTTAGTCTTTCTAACCAGTCTGCCAGGGGTTCATCCTTCCCTTGGTGCTCACTTAGTGCTTTCCTTATATTCTGCCCCTTTGGCACTGCTTCCCGGAGTCCTCGGATAATCATCCACCGGAGATCACTCCTATTCTGCCTGTGTCTTTCATTCTGATTATTTCAACCTGGATCTTGCACAGGCCATTTCTGATCCCCCTGCTCTGGCCCCTGACATTCTCTATCCCAAACCCTCATTCCTGAATGTCTAATCATTTCTCTTTCTTCTATGGTAAACAAGATTCCTAAGATAGACTGCAGTTCCACCCAGGTGTATATATTCGGCCCCAAGAACTGATCTAATCTCTCTGCCACTCCAATAGGATCCTCTAGCAGCCTGCCCATCTCCTCCTTAAACTCCCTAACCTCCCCTGTGTTCAGGGGAACACTCACATCACCAATAGGTCTCTGGGTTTGCCATTGGAACTTTTCTAAGCGGGTATAGTCCATCTTCCGTTTTTGCTTCCCCATTCCCATCATCACTTCTCCCCATTTCCCCCCACCTCTAGTTCTATATGCTACTGGCCCCTCCTGAATAGGCGGTGTGTTTGCATTTACAGGAGGACTCTCGGGGGCTTGGGGTTGAACAGGCTGATTAAGTTGCCTATAAGGGGGTGGGAGGTGATCTAACGGATCCTAGGGCTCATGTCTGTCTTTGTTGGCTGCTTGCCCTCTAGTTTGTAAAGGATAGAATGGAAAAACCTCACTTCCCTGCCTTCAAGTAATAAATTCACCCTTTCCCTGGGAAGCCAGAGAGCAGCATATTCGCTTTCTTCCTGAATAAAAGGCTCTTTTCAATTCACATACAAATTCAAAGCCTGGCAAATTCACTCTTCAAATGGTCCAAACTTTGGCCAATATAAGTTGTCTTTCCAGATAATTTCCTTTGTCCATTCAAACATAGAATAATTAATCATTTTCAGCTTACTTTTTCCTCTTCGGGATTCTCATGCATCTCAGAATCGTAACATCATCCCCAGTGGACTGTCCTGAGGGATGCTCCCCTTCTGAGAACCCCCCTCACAGTTCCCAGGTATACCAGGCTCTTGTGAATTTCCTTCATGATTCAGCTCCTGGGTCTAAGGACTTACACTTGTTTGGACACATTTTTGGTGGCAACAAACCAAGAAATCCCTGGTACCAGGAAAATTTTGGTCTCCCTCACTCACTTTGTGCGGTTCAATCCTCTCACTTATTATTTTGTTGCACTGTCTTGTCTTTTACCAAATGTTTGCCTCACACCTAATTCCAATCTTTCTCCCAATCTGTCTTCCCTGACTATATCCTTTTAGCCACTTCCCCTTGCTATCCCTCTTATTCTCGTACTAAAGTAACCAACTATTTCCTTCTCAAAGAAAATTGAACTTGACTCAATTGTTCCCCTCCTTATTCACCTCACCCAGTGATCAGATCACTCCCTTCTCCTTGAGGACCTTTCCCTCGGTTCTCGGGCTGGGACCCTCTCTGCCAGTCCCTCCCAGGGAACCTCACTCATTCTCTCTTCACTTCCCTCCTTTCCTGGCTGGTCTCCCCACAGAGAGCTGAAAATGTTGTACTGGGAGGTTCACACTTGCTTCAGGGGTCTGGGCTACCAGCCCCCATTTTAGATATTCTGCACACACACAAACATACAGCTGCCCACCTGCCCAACCCCATGGTACTTACACAGTCTGTTTTCCCACACAGTTCTTGTGCACAAGATGTTTTACAGGCACCTTTATCTTTAGCTGGCACTCCAATGGGAGCCTTTATGAATGCCTTCTTTTGCTCGCTTCTTTTTCTTATGCATTATTGAAATTGGAACTCCTTCTCCAAGGGAGCCTGGTCTAAGCTCAGGACCACCTTAAAAGAGCTGGTGGGGAGCTCTGTAGTGGTGTGGGATTTGGTTTTGGTTTTATTGTATGTGCTATTAATTTATGGTTCGTTCTATGTATCCCAGTTTGTTCCCCCTAATGATCTTTCCCTGCTCTTCTCCCCTCCAACCGTTATATCTCAGTCCCCCACTCCCCCTCCTCTGGGGTCTGCCTGTCATCTTGGGGCCTTCCCCTGGAGCTAGAATGTTCTTCCAAGGGCATCAAGTGATAGGTCTGGTCCAGAGGGGTTCCCCCCTCAGCATTCGTGTATGGTTTATGAAAATAACATTCATCTGTGTGACCCCTCCCCAGTGATCCCTGATTTGCTCACCCACTGCCTCGTCTCCTGGTTCCACCCCCAGATAAAAGCTGCTGGCAAGCAGCCTGGGGGTCTCTGCCTAGGCAGTTACCTGGAGGTCAGGTGGTCCCACGCTGTGGCTCCAATTAAATCTTGGGTCCCATTCAGCAGAGTCCGCATTTCTATCTCCACCGTCGTTGCCCTGCACCACCTGTGCCTGCTGCCGAGGTCGTGTGGGATCCAAGGCCCCACAGGATCGGGTTAGCTGGCACGGCCAGCTGTCCGTACCTTTCTACACCACGGTGCCTGAGCTAGCCCGGGCGTGCGTGGAGACCATGCTTAAGGAACCGCATCATCCTTCTTTTATTTTCATTTCTTGCCTGATGTTAACATTGGATTTGGAGCATTTTGGCAAAAGTTGGTCATTTTCAGTGCCCCTCATTTCAGCTCAGTCCATTTGGTCTCAATCATTCCAGTTCCAAATATTCTCGCTTGTTCTCATTCGCACTGTTTCTCATCATATCTCCTTTCCTGAGCGTTCGTTAGGCTTTGTTCCCTGTTTTCAAGATTTCATTCCCTTTCCCAAAAAAAAAGACTTTCCGAAGGGAATGAAATCTTGCCATTTCAATGACGATTAATTGGGCAAGCTTCTGTCCCTTTCCCTGTACTTCTTGTCATACCATCCATTTTGTGCTTTTCACATGCTTCCAAAATTTTTCCTTTTTTTCTTTTAAGTTTGCATTTCTTCCATTTCTTTTCCTCTCCTTCATTTATTTCCATTTCTTGCCTGATTACAGCATTTGAATTGGAGTATGTTTGCCAAGTTTCCTTTTCATTGCCCCTCATTTCATCTCAGTCCATTTGGTCACAATCACTCCTGTTCCAAATTTTTCCTTTTTGTATTTATTTGTGTTGTTTCACACCATATCCCCTTACCTGAGCATCTGTTAAATTTTTTCAATTGCTTGCCCTGCACTTCCTATCATCCCGTTTACTTTCTGTTTTTCACGTGCTTTCAAAATTTTCCCATTTTCATTTTAAGCTTGCATTTCTTTAATTTCTTTACCTCTCCTTCTTCCATTTCATTTTCTTGCCTGATTGCAGCATTTGAATTGGCATATGTTTGGCAAGTGTTGGTCCTTTTCAGTGCCTCTCATTTCAGCTCAGTCCATTTGGTCTCAATAACTCCGGTTCCAAATTATCTTGGTTGTTTTAATTCACATTGTTTTTCATCATATCTTCTTTCCTTAGTGTTTGTTAGACTTTGTTCCCTGTTTTCAAGATTTCAATGACGATTAAATGGACAAGCTTCAGTCCCTTTCCCTGCATTTCTTGTCATCCCATCCACTTTGTGCTTTTCACGTATTTTCAAATTTTTCATTTTAAGCTTGCATTTCTTCAATTTAATTTTCTCTCCTTCTTTTATTTATATTTTGTACCAGGTGTCAACAGTTGAATTGGGTTATTTTGACAAGTGTTGGTCCTTTTCAGTGCCCCTCATTTCAGCTCAGTCCATTTGGTTGCAATCACTCCTGTTCCAAATTATTTTGGTTGTTTTCATTTGCATTGTTTTGCATCATATCTCTATTCCTGAGCGTTTGTTAGACTTTGTTCTCTGTATTCAAGATTTCATTCTCCTTTCCCAAAAGGTAGACCTTGCTTTGGGAAAGGGAATGAAATCTTGTGATTTCAATGAAGATTAACTGGGCAGGCTTCCATCCTATTCCCTGCACTTCTTGTCATCCCATTCACTTTTTGCTTTTCATGGGCTTTCAAAATTTCCCCTTTTTCATTTTAAGCTTGCATTTCTTCAATTTAATTTCC
>JANEHK010000720.1:0-19035 GCA_025960845.1 Tachycineta bicolor | reverse complement strand
CAGGACATCCTGAGAGCTCTGCAGCCCCTGCTGCCATCCCATCTGCCCAGGCCAGCACAACAGCCCCGGCCTTGTGGCCCTCAGGAGCTGTTCCTGCTCCAGGCCCAGGGCCCATCCCAAAGCTGGGGCAGCCAGAAAGCTGTGCCCATTTCTGGTTGTTCCTGCCATGATGAGGATAGGTCATCAGCAACCTGCTGGTTGTAATGAATTTTACTTTTCCAAACTCCTATTCCTGAGGCCTTCAGTTGAGAAATTTGTTGACAAAGGCTCATTAACATTTGTTCAAAACACCAAAACTGGACAAGCCCCTGGGAATGACTCAACTCTTCAATTCTTCTGTGGTCAATTAGAAGTTTCTGCAGTTTTCAGAAGTGTATTCAAAGGAATTTACTTTATTAAAAACAATGAAGTAATAGTTGTTCTGTCCTCTTTAGGATTCTTTTCCTGTTTATAGACTGATATCAGTAATCCAAAGTTGATATTGATCCCCAGCACCTCCTAGTGCAGTCTGAATAGATCTGAAAATCCAGACCCTTCATGGCTGACAGTCAACCACACTTTGTCCCTACCTCCACCCCACCATTTCCCTCATCCAGCTCCTGGGACTCAGAGCAGCTGAAGAATGGAGTCATATCCAGGGGTGTCCCCAGGGCTCAGGATTGGGGCCAGGTCAGTTAAATCTCTTGATGGATGATCTGGACGAGGACATCGAGGGCACCCTCAGTCAGTTCCGAGTGAGGCCAGGCTGGGTGGGAGTGTGGCTGTGCTGGAGGGCAGGAAGCTCTGCAGAAGGATCTGGACAGGCTGGAGCCATGGGCCCAGGACAACTGGATGAGGTTCACCAAGGCCAAGGGCTGGCTCCTGCCCCGGGCTCACAACCACCCCAAATCCCTGGCTGTGCCCTGCCCCTGATCCCCACAGCGTGTCCTGTTCCCTTCATCCCTGCATTGCCAGGGACTTTCTGGGACAAGGGAGCTCTGCTCTGCGTATGGAGGGAGGTACAAGTGGGAACCACATCTCCTCAGGTTTGTGTTTTTTGGGGGTCAGGAACTGGTGAGACTCTGAGGCACAGAAAATGTCTCTTCATTGACAACATAAAAAATGTAAATATAATAGAATTTACAGGAACACTAAAACTCTTTCCTCAGCAATGTGAACTATCCCAGCAACATCAGACATGTCCACCTTTCACAAGGGATTTCTGTACAAAACCAATTTTAGACAAAGATGATTCTGTGATAGATAGGAATACAGTTCAGTTTTTTCATCAGTATATTCTGTGTGAAGTGGGGATAAAACAGTCTGAACAATTGCTGATTTGCAAAGCCCTCCGGTGGATGGAGAAGGGGGTCAGGCTGCTTTTGTTGCTGAGGAAATGTTGAAACCAGCCTGACTCATTTCATGTCCTCCTGTCATGGCTGAACCTCCCCTCTTTCACCCTATATCATTGTATTTTATCTCCCACCAGGCCCCCAAGTGAAGAGCCTGGCTCTGTGCTCTCCATCACCTCCTCGGTGGCACTGCCAGGCTGGCATGAGGAGCCCCTCAGCCTTCCCTGTTCTGGACTGGACAAGCCCAGCTCTCTCAGCCTCTCCCCACAGCCAAAGGGCTCCAGCCCCACCTTGGAGCCCTTCCCTAACCCTGCTGCAGCTGCCAGACATCTTTCCTGCCCTGGGGAACCCAAGCCAGGCCACAGTGACCTGGATCATGCACGTCCCTGATGTCCTGGTCACACAGCCCAGCCCCTTGTTCCCGTGTCAGGCTCTGGGGTCGATTTGTGGAACATCCTTGGGGGAGGCTGCAGTGCTGGGGGCCCAGGGGGACCCAGGGGGACAGGGGACCCTGCTGGGCACGAGCAGCAGAGGAGACTTCTCTGGGGGGGAAATGTGAGGGGGGGCCAGGCAGAGTGACCAACACAGTGACCTCACCCAGCCCTGCTGTGATGTCACACAGCCCTGTGATGTCACACACTGCTCTGTGTTGTCACAAGCCACTCTGAGACTCACAGCTGACAGCACAGCCTGCTTTGTGATGTCACAGCTGGCTCTGTAATATCACTGGTCACCTGTGATGTCAATGCCTGCTCCATGAAGTCACACAGCTCTCTCTGATGTCAGTCCCCTCTATTATGCCGTAGCTGATCAATGACCTCACATAACCCAGTCAGTCATATCCAATCTAACTCTGGGATGTCATAGCCCACACTGTGAGCTCACTAAACACATTCTGAGATGTCCCACAGACCCTTTCTTACATCAAAGCTGCCCTATGCCTCGGTCCCACACAGCCACCGAGGTGCCTCTATGTCACAGCCCCCTGTGACATCACTGACACTCTGTGACTTCACAGCCCCTCTCTGGGATGTCCCCCAGTGTCACCTCTGGGGCAGGGCAGGCTGGGAGCCACCAGGAGCATTTGGGCCCCTGTGCCTGCAGCCCCCAGTGCCCGGAGGTGCTCAGCAGCTTCCGCAGGCTGCAGAACCTCCGTGCCACCCCCGATAGCCACAAGAGTCCATCCTTGTCCCATTGGACTTCACACCACTTGGAATCCCGGCCGGAGCGTGGGTGTGGAGAGACCAGCGGGCTCAGCAGGGCAGGGATCCCTGGGAGCCCCCAAATGCCTCCTGTACCATGGGTGCCTGCAGCAGCTCCAAGGCTGTGCCTGTTCCCGTGTCACCATCCCCGCAGGTGCCAGGGCTGTGTTTCCCTCCCAGGGATGGGGCCCTGCACGGTCCCGGACCCCCAAACCCCAGGGGTTATGTGGGGGTCTCACCTGGGTGCAGACACGCATCAGGGAACTGTACAAGGCCTGGGGGCTGCGGCACAGCTGGGACAGCCCCAGAGCACCCCTGGCTGCCTCCACTCACTCACAGCCAACTGGGCACTGCCAAGGGCAGGGATGGCCATGCTCCCCCCTGGGGACACCCCAGGACCCCCTGTGCCCACCCCTTTGCCCACCCCTCACCACGGTGTCCCCAAGCCCTGCAGGTCCTGGGGTGCCCAGGGGGTGGGATGGGGACCCGCCCCTCCCGGGGGGATTCTGTCACCTCTCTTCCCCCATCACCGCTGGCTCGGGGCTGCTCAGGGGGTCCCGGCACCCCCCGAGGGGCCCGTGGCACTGGTTTGCCACGTCCCCCAGGAGCCGGGCAGGGGCCACCTCCCTGCAGAAGGAGCGCTGGGCACCCGCCCTCAGCCGGGAGTGGCCATGAGGAGAGGCACAAAGGAACGAGCCTCCTGCAGCCTGGGGAACTCCCTCTCCTGTGCCAGGTGGGGTGGCAGCCCCACGTTCCCCCAAGCCCGTGGGGGCAGCCCAAACTCCCCCAACAGCACCTGGTTATCCACCCTGGGGAGGGTGACAAGCTGGTTCTCCATGGGGCCGCCCTCCTGGCTCACCTCCTGCTTGGTGCTGATATCGGCAATGTTGGGGATGTCACACAAGTGCTGGATCTTCTGTGGGGGCATCCCTGGAGTGACACCACTGCCACCCTCGTCCCCACACTGTGGGACCCCTGCCACAACCACAGGCAGCACCTCAGACCCACCAGGGATGGGAGGCAGGGGTGGGTGGCAGACTGTCCTCAGGGATGTTGGGCTGACCCCAGGGATGTCAGAATATCCCCATGGGTGTCAGGTTCTCCTGTCAGATGCCAGACTGTCTCTATACGTGTCAGAATGTCCATGTGGCTGTCAGGTGGTCCTGTGGCTGCTGGGCCTTCCCAGCAAGGCCAGGCTGTCCCTATGGGTGCCACGCTGTCCCCTTGGGTGCCAGGCTTGTATAACCAAGGGCCAGTGTGCCACTGCAGGGCCTCCTGGAGCCACGGGTCATTTTAAAACTGCAGAGCCAAGGAGGCCATTGGGACACTGATTGAACTGATTGAACTGATGAGAATATTGTGACACAATGAGACCTTATGGAAACAAGGATCCATTGTGACACTTTGGGGTCTCATGGAACCAGGAGTCCAAATGTGACACTGCAGAGCCAAGGAGATCATTATGACACTACAGGGTCTCATGGAACCAAAGGCCATTGTGACACTGCTACCAAAAAAAAAAACCAAAACAAAACAAAAACAAACAAACCCCCCCCCACAAAACAAAAACAAAAAAACCCACAAAAACAAAAAACCAAAAACAAACAAAAAAACCCCACAAAACAAAAACAAAACAAAAACCAAACAAAAACCAAACAAAAAAAACCACAAAAAAACCAAAAAACAAACAAAAAAACCCCAAACAAACAAAAAAAAAAACCCACACAAAAAAACAAAAAACAAAAAACAAACAAACAAACAAAAGTCACCAAAAAAAGAAAACAACAAAAAAAAAAACCCAAAAAACTGCTTAACACCAAGGGAGCAGGAAGAAGCAGCATTCCTTACTCAGCCAGATACACAAGGAGGAATACCTCCTTCCAGAGGTGTGCATGCTGAGTTCAGGAAAGTTTCTGCTTACAGACTCTATTTTATATACATATTCAGTGATTGTAACAGAAGAAACAGACATAGATAATAATTTCCCTGAAATCATTAACTAATTTTCTCTCCCCTTCACGGAGTTGTTCTTCCATCCAGGGGGCCTCTTTGGTGGTCCCTGGTGGTTGGTGATGCCACAGTCACACCTGACAGCCTGGTGGACTCTTAATAGTTGGCACAACTGGAGCTGGTCATTTTCCAATTCTCCTTCTTACACAATGGGCATTGTGTAGTTCCATGGGCAACTGGATTTTGATGAACAAGCATTGTGTGTGCTCACCAGGTGGAGATGGTTTTACATTTGTCAACATCCCCCTCTGTCAGGCATGTGAAGCTTCTCTTCCCTCCAAGCCTTTCTAAGCCTCACATCAGTGTCTGCTGGAATTCAATCTCCATCCCCATCCCACAGCACCCTGCCTTTCCCTCCTCCAGCCTTGGTCTCCAGCACAGCCATGGAGGCTCTCTGGGCTCTGGACTTTTCCTGCAGCCACCAGAGGCAGCTGAGCTCTGCCCTTCCCACAGCCAGCCCTGCCCAGCCCAGGCAATGCCCAGCAATTCCTTGGGTGTGTCTGGCCCTGCTGTCAGCCCCAGCAGCGGCTGCGTGGCCCCTTTGTGCCGCGCTGGCCCAGCCATGGTGCCACAGCCCCTGTGCAGCCCAGGGCAGGACAGGAGCATTGCGGTGGGAACGGCCCCTGTGCCGTGGTGCCCACAGCAGCCCTGGGACTCTGTGCCCCATGGCCTCCCTGCTGGGCAGCCTCTGCCAGCTCCTGCATAGCCCCTGGCACCTGTGGGGCTGCACAGACAGCCCTGCCCCGGGCTCTGCCGGGCTCTGGGCCACCAGAGAGGCTGGGCAGGGCTGGCCATGGCCGGGAACAGGCCCTGAGCCCCGCAGGAGGATGGAGCTGGGCCACAGCCAAACTGCCCCACAAACCTGGGCTGAGCAGCCAGGACTGGCAATGGCTGGGGACAGAGGCTAGGGGTGAAAAATGCCTGGCCAAGGGAAAAGGAGGCTCCCTGTGTGCCCTGCTCTCCTCTCCAGGACATCCTGAGAGCTCTGCAGCCCCTGCTGCCATCCCATCTGCCCAGGCCAGCACAACAGCCCCAGCCTTGTGGCCCTCAGGAGCTGTTCCTGCTCCAGGTCCAGGGCCCATCCCAAAGCTGGGGCAGCCAGAAAGCTGTGCCCATCTCTGTTCATTCCTGACATGATAAGGATGGATCCTCAGCCACTTAGAAGTTGCTGGTGAATTTTACTTTTTCAGAGGCCTCTTCTTCCTTGAGTTCTTCAGTTGAGAAATCAGTTGACAAAGGCTCATTAACATTTGTTCAAAAAACGCCAACAAGAAAAGCCCATGGGAGTAACCCAACTCTTCAAATATTCTGTGGGTAATTAGACTGATTTCAGAAGTGTATTCAAAGTGAATGTAGTATATTAAAAACAATGAAGAAATTGTTGTTTTGTCCTGTTTAGGTTTCTTTTCCTGTTTATAGATTGATATCAGCAATCTCCAGTTGATATTGATCCCCAGAACTTGCTAGTGCACTCTGAGTAGGTCTGAAAATCAAGACCGTTCATGGCTGACAATCAATCACACTTTGTCCCTACCCCCACCCCACCATGTCCCTCATCCAATCCCTGGGACTCAGAGCAGCTGACGAAAGTTTCCCTTCATTGCCAACAAACAAAAGTTCATCATGATGCTATTTCATAGCCATCACAATTCTTTCCTCAGTTTTCTTTGCAATGTCCCAGCTGCATCCTCCATCCCTCATCCCCCATCCACAAGGGATTTCTGTGCAAAACCAGTTTTCAACAAAGATGATAGATAGATATGAACTATCAAGGTGTTGTATCAGGATGCTCCACCTGGACTGAGGTCAAAGCAGCTCCAACAGTGCCATATTTGCAAAGCTGCCAGTCATGGATGAAGAATGGGTTCAGGCTGCTTTTGGAGTTGAGAAATGCTGAAACCAGCCTGATTAATCTTATCTCTTCCTCTCCTGGCTGAAGCTCCTCTCCTGCCTCTTTCATCCATGGTCTTTTTTCTCCCACCAGGCCCCTGGTGAAGAGCCTGGCTCTGTGCTCTCCATCACCTCCTCGGTGGCACTGCCAGACTGGGATGAGGAGCCCCTCAGCCTTCCCTGCTCTGGGCTGGACAAGCCCAGCTCCCTCAACCTCTCCTCACAGCCAAATGTCTCCATCCCCACCTTGGGGCCCTTCCCTAACCCTGCTGCAGCTGCCAGACACCTTTCTTGCCCTGGAGAACCCAAGACAGGCCACAGTGACCTGGATCATGCACGTCCTTGATGTCCTGGTCACACAGCCCAGCCCCTTGTCCCTGTGTCAGGCTCTGGGGTTGATTTGCGGAAGATCCACTTCTCCATCCACTACTGAAGGTCCTTGCCATGCTATAATGGCCCCTTGGTTCCAGTGGGTCCCAAAGTGTCAGAAGAGTCTCCATTGTTCCATGAGGCCCGGCAATGTCAGTGTGCTCCCCTTGGTTCCATGGCGCTCCATCCACAGTGTAGCAATGATTCTTGGTTCCATGAGGTTCCTCAGTCACAATGGGCTCCTTGGATCCTCAGTGACACAATGGCTCCTTGGTTCCATGTGGCCACACTGTGTCACAGTGGCTCATGGTTCCATGAGGCCACACACATCAATAATGCACCCTTGGTCCCATGAGGTTCTGTACTATACCATGGTCACCTTGGTTCTGTGAGGCTCCGCAGTGTCACAATGGACCCATGTTTCCACGAGGCCTTGTTGTGTCAGAAATGGCTCCTTGGTTCCAAGAGGTTTCTCAGTGTCACAATAGTCGCCTGAGAGCCTCAGTATAACATTGCTTTAATGTGGCCCCAAAGTGCCAAAATGGATTTTAGTTCCATGAGGTTCTGCTGTGTCCAAATGCACCCTTTGTTCCATGAGTTTGCACAATGTCACAGGAGACTCCTGGATTCTGTGAGGGCCTTCCATCACCATCAAATATCCAAAATATCAGAATAAGACAACACTTATTTGCTATTTAGGAGGGTATCCTTGATTTGGGCCTCGGATCTAGTGAAGGGTAACTCCTAACCTTACATGAACATGTAATTCTACCAGGGTGTTGTTTATGTACAGTCACTCAATGTGTATTTATAGTTACACATTTCCATAAAACCCACTTGAACTTCCCAGATTCACTCTTTGTTTATTTCTATTCCTACACTCTGGAACCAGATGTCTTCTTTTTGTCTTCCAACCATCCTCATATGAAAAGCAGCCCTTTTACGTGACTGGTTTCTCAGCTAAAATTTCACAGGCAGGGTAGAAATGGAATTACTCTTTTGGTATCAATCCCAAAGCTTTGCAGAGGCAGGCAGGATGCAGAGCTGTCAGCAAAGGAAGGGGCCAGCGAGCTGGGGCAGCCGGGGGATGACGACAGCCTGCAGGGACAGAGGCGCAGGGTATGGACCCCGTAGGACAGCCTGGGCTGGAGAGGGCACAGGGATGGGCAGCAGCTGAAAGGCCCTGACACAGCCAACTGCTGCAGCACTTGGGCCATGGCTGCTGGCCCTGGGCCATGAGCAGGAGACAAGTGACCCTGGCAGGCCTGGGGCCTCATTGCCTCCTTGTCCCTGCTCAGCAGCCTGGCAGGGGCCGCCCCATGGTGCTGCCCTTGGCATTGCACATGCCCACATCCCAGTGTCCTGGGAAGAGCCCTGAGCACTGAGGGAGGGACAGGATCTGCCTTGGCAGGGGCTGGGGCTCATGCCTTGGCCCTTTGCATTCCTGAAACACCTCCAGGTTTGCTCAGCATCAGAGACACCTTTGCCTTGTTTGTCCCCACCTGTCATCACTGCCTGCAGTGTTCGGCTCTAACTGGAACTTGGGGAAACTTTCCTCAGTTGGGTTGCTCTCTGGGACCCATTAAAACTTGAAGAAACTTCAATGTTTCAATTTATCTTTGATTTCTTGAGAAGTTTTTTGAACATACTCTCAGGGACGAAGTTGAATGTAAACAACAGTAAATCCATGAGAGACTCATTAAAGGTCTTGTGCTGTGTCTGTGCTGTTGAGCTGGGCCGGGCTCCTGGCAACCAAGAAAAGTTTCAAAAATACATTTCTCCTGAGGAGAAATTTGCCTGCAGATGGGACAACTGTGTTATTTGAAATGTAGACTCAGAGTGAAAATTCACAGTGGCAGAACTACCTTCTCTGTTCCTTTCTCAATAATTGTTAACTCTCTCGTCTTTGTTTGTTTTGGTTTCGTTTTGTTCTTAACAGTATAGAACATCATTCTCTTACATGGGATATTAGCTTTTGTCCTTATGCCTACAGAACCTTAACGTTTGAATACAACATGTATGTTTCACCAGCAAATAAAGACAGTGAGCTGAATAATAGAATTAATCTCTCTCTAGCTCCCACTGCTGCTTTAGAAAATTCTCTTGCTCCTTTTTCAGGTTTTGTTGCTTTTGTCTTCTGCAATTTCAGTTCTTCTGTTGGCTGAAGCAACATCTCTGCTTGCTGTTACTCTCCTTCTTGTATAGTTTTTTTTCAACACTTTCCCTTGTACAGTTCCAAACTCATTTTCATGACGTTTCTTCTCTTTGAGTTTGGTCACCTCCATTTTTTTTTTTTTTGTGTTAGTTGGTCACTCCAAGCTTTCCTTTTGTTCCGCTCCAGCTCCACCTTCTCAAAGCTCTGCTGCCACTTCTAGCTAAGCATTGCTGCTGTGAACACTTACACGTGCCGCCCCAGGATCCCACAAACTGTGGCCATACCTTGGGGCCAGTGTCTCCTAAGTTATTCAGACTCTTGGGCTTTCAGTTCTGCCTCCATTGCTTTCAAGCTCTCAGGTCCACCTGGCTGCAATTCATCTGGATTTTTAGGCTCTCAGGTCTCCCTATTTTGCTCTCAGACTCTCTTCACCTTCTCTGATCTTCATGCTCTTGCTCCACCTGGCTCAGTTCAGCTGGGCTCCACCGTCTCACTGGTCTGTAGTCATCTGCCAGGGTCACCATTCATTGTCACCCAGTCCTCACAGGGGGAACCAGTTGACAGTGTAGTCACGACTGACAAAAGTGCCAATCTCTTATTATCTAAAAGCTCCTACACGTTTCTCTCTGTAGCCTACCCACAGGCAGCTTCACGCAGCCTTCTGGCTCCTTCTCTCTACCCCCTGCAGGACTGGCTAACTCTTTCCTGTCCCTGCTATGAGCACCAGACCCTCTCTGTCCCTCACACACCTTCTTCCCTTCTTCCTCCCAGCACAGCCTGCAGACCCCATCTGATTCTTGTCCAGCTCACCCAATGTGTTATAACACTCACTCTCATTGGATATAGCTGGGATCTATTAAGGGCAAGGCTGTTCCCACTCTTGGGAATTAGTACAGCTGCAATTTATCAGGGGTGAGATTGCCTTCAGCACTCTCTCTATTCTCTTTACAATCTGTCCTCCCACACCAAGGAGAATCTGTGTACAGTACAGAACCTCATGGAACCAAGGGGCCATTGTAGCACAGCAAGGCCTTGTGGAACCAAAGAGACCATGATGACACTACGGAACCTCATGGAACTACGGGTCCATGGTGACACAGCAGGGCTGCAGAACCAAGGAGTCCATTGTGACACTACAGAACCTCATGGGATCACGGTGTCCATGTTACACCACTGAACCTCATGGAACAAAGGGTGCCTTGTGACACTGTGGAACCAAGGAGACTGTTGCTGGCAGTAGGAAAGCTCATGGAACCAAAAGTCCATTGTGACATTGTGGAGCCTCATGGAAGCATGGAGACCATTAGGATACTTCAGGACCCACTGGAACCAAGGAGCCATTGTGACCCTGCAGGGCCTTGTATAACCAAGGGGTCATTGTAGCACAGCAGGGCCTCATGGAATCAAGGGGATCCTAGTGACACTGTGGGGCTCCATGAGACCACAGGGACATTCTGACTCGGGAGCCAAGGATACCATTGGTTCACAACAGTTCCTCATGGAACCAAGGAGGCCATTGTGATCCAGTGGGGGATTCCGCTGAGCCTATGATGACATTTCAAGGCCTTGTGACACCAAAGGGCCATTGTGGAACTGCAGGGCCTCATGGAACCAACGAGACCATTGACATTGCATGGCCTTCTGGCAGCAAGGGGCCATTGTGACACTCTGGGGCTTTGTAAACCGAGGGGCCACTGTGCCACTTTGTGGCACCATGGAACGAAGGAGAGCATTGTGACACTGCAGAGCTCCATGGAACTAAGTACTCATGTAACAATGAGGCACCCAATGGTATCAAGGTGCCATTCCTTACATCCGGGCTTCATGAATGCAAGGTGCCATTGTGATACTGTGGAACCAAAAGAGATCATTGCAACAGGCAGGGCCTCATGGAATTGTGGAAACCATTATGACACTCTGAGTATTGTTTTACATGGCCTGGTTTCTGGTAGCAGGAGAGGCCACAGAGGTGGCTTCTGTGAGAAGCTATTGGAAGCTTCCACCATGCAGAGTAGAGCAAATCTCTGATTGCTCTGAAGATGGACATGCTGCTGGTCCAATTAGAGAAGTTGGTCACACCTCTGTGATGACGTATTTAAGGAAGAAAATCAAAACAGCACATGCACAGTTGTTTCCAGGGGTTGCCCAGGGACAGCCCAGCATGGCCCACAGCGACTCGCAGCCACCACCATTTTGGTGTGGCCCACAATGAGCCTTGCCTGCTTGGCTGCCCCTAGCTAGCCATGCCACGGGCAGGAGGGCAGGGACAGCGATGGCAGCTTCTCCACCTAAGTGCCCCACATGAAGAAAGGCATTAAATTGCAGCACCACCACGGCAGCTGCATGGCTGGTAGTGGAAAAATGAAGAGTGATTTTCCAACATGGAAATTCAGCAGAATCAACCTCTTGGCAGTACAAGATGCTGCAAGCATCTTTGAATGAGTGGAACTTGTTGGCAATGGTACCTACAGGCAGCAATTTTTCTTTTAGATAGAGAAGAGGGCGTAAGAGACATGTAAGAAAAAACAACATGGTGGTGGATCAGTGGAAACGGAGGGAAAGGAGGTGCTCTAAGACTTGGAGCCAAAATTTCTCTGCAAACCATGGTGAGGACCATTGTGAAACAAACTGTCCCTCTGTAATCCATGACGTCGTTGGGATGTGCAGAAATCCACTCGCAGCCTGTGGGAAAAGTGCTCATGCTGGAGCAGGGAGATGCCAGAGGAAACTGGGATCCAGTGAGAGACCTGAACAGAGAGAGGGCCCTTGCTCCTAGAAATAAAGAAAGAGGACCTTTCCTGCCAAACTAGAGCAGCCTATCCTTAAAAGACTGCACCCCATGAAGAAGTGTCCCACACCACAAGAGCATTGGAAAGACTGGCCGTGGCAGGGACTCACGACATAGCAGAAGAAAAACTCCTCTCCCTGAGCAAACAGAAAAAGATCTCGGGTGACAAACTTGTAAAAACCCCACTTCTTGTCTCCCTGCACTATTGGTGGCAAAGTGGAGGGGTCTGAGGGACAAAAAATTATATTTTAAAGGCTTCTTTTACTTCTCATGATCTTCCTCTGATTCTGTCAATAACAAATGTATTTTATATCTTTAAATTTGAACCTATTTTGCCCTTAGGATTTTTTTCTCCCAGTCCTCATCTCAACTCATGAATCCAAACCATGACAGAGGCCTTGTGAATCAAGGGGCTCTACAGGGCCTTGAGGAACCAAAGAGCCATTGTGACACTGCAGGGCCAAATGGAAGCAACGAGACCATTCTTGGAGTGCCCATGGAACCAAGGGGACATTGTGACACCACAGGGCCTCAGAGAACTGAGGTAACCATTGTGACCTTGCCAGGTCTCATGGAAGGAAGAAGCCATTGTGACACTACAGGTACCCATGGAACAAGGGCCCAGGGTGACACAGACAGGCCTTGTGGAACCAGCAGGGCCATGGTGATCCTGGGGAGCCCAATAAAAGCAAGGGGCCATTGTGGCTCTCTGTGACCTCATGGAACCAACGGGCCATTGTGTCACAGGGCAGTCCCATGGAACCAAGGAAACCACTGTGACACTGCAAGGCCTCATGGAATCAAAGGGCCCAATGTACCACTGTGGACCCAAAGCAAGCTCCCTTGTCCCAGAAAGTCCCTGGCAATGCAGGGAGGAAGGGAACAGGACAGCCTGTGGGGATCAGGGGCAGGGCACAGCCAGGGATTTGGGGTGGTTGTGAGCCCAGGGCAAGAGCCAGCCCTTGGCCTTGGTGAACCTCATCCAATTGTCCTGGGCCCATGGCTCCAGCCTGTCCAGATCCCTCTGCAGAGCTTCCTGCCCTCCAGCACAGCCAAACTCCCACCCAGCCTGGCCTCACTGGGAACTGACTGAGGGTGGCCTCGATGTCCTCGTCCAGGTCATCCATCAAGAGATTTAACTGACCTGGTCCCAATCCTGAGCCCTGGGTGCAACCATGGATGTGATTCCATTCCTCAGCTGCTCTGAGTTCCAGGAGCTTGATGAGGGAATTGGTCGGCTCGGGGGAGGGACAAAGTGTCTGCCATGAAGTGTCAGCCATGAAGTGTCTGGATTTTCAGATCTATTCAGACTGCACTAGGAGGTGCTGGGGATCAATATCAACTGGGGATCGCTGATATCAATCTATAAACAGGAAAAGAAAACTAAACAGGACAAACTAACTATTTCTTCATTGTTTTAAATATACTACATTCACTTTGAATACACTTCTGAAAACTGCAGAAACTTTCAATTAACAACAGAAGAATTGAAGATGTGAATTATTCCCGGGGGTTTGTCCAGTTTTGGTGTTTTCAACAAATGTTAATGAGCCTTTGTCAATGAAATACTGAACTGAAGACCTCAGGAAGAGGACTTTGGAAAAGTAAAATTCATTCCAACCACCAGGTTGCTGATGACCTATGCTCATCATGTCAGGAATGACCAGAAATGGGCACAGCTTTCTGGCTGCCCCAGCTTTGGGATGGGCCCTGGGCCTGGAGCAGGAACAGCTCCTGAGGGCCACAAGGCCACGGCTGTTGTGCTGGCCTGGGCAGATGGGATGGCAGCAGGGGCTGCAGAGCTCTCAGGATGTCCTGGAGAGGAGAGCAGGGTACACAGGGAGCCTCCTTTTCCCTTGGCCAGGCACCTTCCCCCATGGCTGGGGCTGAGCCTTCTCTGAGCTGCAGCTGCTGCTGTGCCCTTGCGAGGGGCTGAGGCCGTGGGGCCCCTGCCCAGAGCAGCCTGCCCTGAGCAGAGCTGTGGGGCCAGAGCCGGCTGGGCTGTGCTGGGGAGAGGCCCTTGGTGCTGCCGAGAGCTCAGGGCAGCTGGCAGAGCTTGGAGGGAGCTGGGATGGGCTGAGAGAGCCTGGCACAGAAATCATCAGTGTCCATCTCAGCCTGTGTGAGCGGGCAGGGGCCAAGAAAAGCACCCCATGGTCCAGGAGTTCCCTTTGTGGGAGCTGAGCTTGTGACCCCCGGAGCCCTCCAAGTGCTGGGGCTGCACCTCCAGCTCCAGAGGAGAAGGGACAGATGGGAGCAGTGTGAAATCATTCCTACTGGGTTCTTGATTTGCTTATACAGGTGACCTGAATCTGTATGTAGTGTTGTTTTGTCTCAGATAACACTGACAGAGTGATAATAAAAATATTTTTCAGCTGAAAATAATATTTGATATATAATAGACAATGGAAAAAAAAAGCATACATGATCAAAAGAGCATCTGATTTCTCAGAGGATGAAAGACTCATCGATGTTCCAGTAGTCAACCTGTTCAAATCCTTTCCTCAAGACTTCCTTGAGATGACAGGTGACCACCAGAGGCCAAGGCCAGCCAGAGCTCTCTGTCCTGGCAGCTGTTTTTTCTGGGACAACCCTTGCATAGAAGGAATTTTTCAGGGGGAGGGTCAAGTTTTGCTACAGGCACCAGGGAAGACAGATTATTCCTTTCCACAGGAAGAAAAGCACTAAACCCACCATGATGAGAGGCAGCCCTCAGCATTCCAAGATCAGCTGGACCTGTCAGGTGGCCCCTGGGGACCCAAAGCAGCAAGATAAATTCCATCCCCCCTTGCTTCCATGAGGCCCAGCAGGGTCACAATGGCCCTCTGGTTCTGTGGGGCCCTGCAGTGTCACCATGGTCTCCATGATTCCATGGGGCCTTGAAATGCCATAATGGGGTCTTCATGGATCCATGGTGCCCTGCAGGATCACAGTGGCCCTTTCGTTCCACCAGGCCCTGTAATGCAACAATGGCCTCGTGGTTCCACAAAGCCCTGCTGCTTCACACTGGCCCCTTGGGACCATGCAGCCCAACAGTGCCACACTGGTCCCTGTGTTTCCATGAATTCCCACAGTATAACAATGGCCCCTCGGATCCAGGAGGGCCTGAAGTGTCACCACAGTCTCCACAGGAAAGAAAGCACGGAGCCCCAGTGTTTCAGCGGCTGAAAAATGGCAGCCAGCAGAGGCCAAGACAAACCAGACCTCTGTGTCCCAGCAGTTTTGTCTGGGAGCAATGGAATAAATATCTTGGATTCTATATTTTGGATATATGGAATTTTGAGGGCAGAATCCTTATTTCAGCTGTGAACACCTGCATTAGCAGGCCAGCTCTTTCCTATAGGAAGGAAAACACCGATCCCCAGTATTTCAAGGGCAGATTAGAGGTGACTACCAGAGGCCAAGGCAAGCCAGGCCGATGGGTTGTGGCAGCTTTTGTCTGGGAAAAACCCTTGCTGACAGTGAATTTTGGAGAAGTACCAATTTTGGCCATGGGTGCCTGGGCAGGAGGGATAGTTCTTTTCTATAGAAAAGAAAACCTAGAGCCCCAGTGTTTCAGGGGTGCAGGAGAAGGGATCCCCAACATGCTAGGGTCAGTTGAGTCAGTCAGGCCAAGCTATCCAGACCTGTTCCCTGTTCCCTTGGATCCACAGGGCCCCACAGTGTCACAATGGTGGTGTCATATTGGATCCTTGGTTCCATCAGGCCCCACTGTGTGACACTGGCCCCGTGTTTCCATAGGGCCCCAAAGTGTCACAATGGTCTCCATGATTCCATATAGTCCTGCAGTGTCACAGTGGTCCCTTTGTTCTTTTGGGCTCCTCAGGATCACTATGGCCCCTTGGCTGCATGAGGCCCAGCTGTGTCACACTGGCCCTTTGCTTCCATTGGTCCCTGTTGCAACACAATTGTTCCCTTTGCTTCCATGAGGCCTTGCAGTGTCACAGGGGTCTCCTTGGTACCGCAGTATCACAAAGGACTCTTGCTTCCACAGGGACTCACAATATCAGAAGAGGCTCCTTGATTCCACAAGGTCCTGCAGAGCCTCTTGGTCCAACAAGGCCTCAAAGTTTCATAATAGTCTTCAGGATTCAATGAGGCCCTCCAATGACACAATGTACCTTTTGTTCCTTGGGGTCCCGCACTATTCTATGAATCCTTCTTTCCATGGAGCACTGCAGTGTCACAATGATCTCCTCGGTACAAGGGTGCAACACAGTGCCTTAATTGTCCCTTGGTTCCATTAAGCCCCACAGTGTCACTATGGCCCTTTGGCTCATCCACAAGGCTCTGAAGTGCCACAATGGCCCTTTGGTTTCCCAGGGCCTCAAGGTGTACAAATGGCCTCCAGGGTTTCATGAGGCCCTGCTGTGTCACAATGGACCTTGGGTTCCTTGATGCCCCATGGTGTCACAATGGTGTCCTTGGTTCCACGGTGTCAGAATGGACCCTTCATCCCATGGACACCCACAGTGTTCACTGTAGCCCCCTTTATTCCATGAGGCCCTGCCATGCTAATGGCCCCTTGGTTCCAGTGGGACCCAAAGTGTCAGAAGAGTCTCCATTGTTCCATGAGGCCCTGCAATGTCACTGTGGTCCCCTTGGCTCCAGAGGGCCCCACAGTGTAACAATGGACTCCTGGTTCCATGAAGCCTTCCTCTATCATACTGTAGCTCTGATTCTATGAGGTTTCTCAGTGTCACAAGCGCCCCTGGGCTCCATGAGGTTCTAGAGTGTCACAATGGTCTCCTTGGATCTGCAGTATTACAATGGACCATTGGTTCCATGTGGTTCTGCTGTGTCAAAAAGGGTTTTGCTTCCATGAGGTTCAAAGGTATCACAGAAGAATCTTTGATTCAGTGAGGCCCTGCTGTAACCAAATTTACCAAATATTAGCATAAGGGTCGTGATCACAAATTTGCAATTAAGATGGTATCACTTATTCAGGCTTGAAGTCCACCATGTGGTAACTCATAACCTTCCATGGACATATGATTCTAAAAGAGTGTTACTTCTATAGACTTGCTGCACGTGTATTACAAATTAGCCATTACCATAAAACCCACACAGTTCCCAGATTCCCTCCTTGTGTTTTTCTATCACTGCACTCTTGAGCCAGATGTCTTCTACTTGTCTTCCAACGGCTCTTGCTGGTAAAGCAGGCCCTGCATGCCCTGTTCCCATGTTAAAACTTCTCAAGCATGGTAAAAGTTGAATTAATCCTCCTGGTTTCATGCCCAAGGCTTTGTGTGCCCATGGAGAGGCAGGCAGGACACAGAGCTGTCAGCAAAGGAAGGGGCCAGCGAGGTGGGGCAGCCGGGGGATGACGACAGCCTGCAGGGACAGAGGCGCAGGGCATAGACACCGTAGGACAGCCTGGGCTGGAGAGGGCACAGGGATGGGCAGCAGCTGAAAGGCCCTGACACAGCCAACTGCTGCAGCACTTGGGCCATGGCTGCTGGCCCTGGGCCTGAGCCATGAGCAGGAGACAAGTGACCCTGGCAGGCCTGGGGCCTCATTGCCTCCTTGTCCCTGCTCAGCAGCCTGGCAGGGGCTGCCCCATGGTGCTGCCCTTGGCATTGCACATCCCCACATCCCAGTGTCCTGGGAGGAGCCCTGAGCACTGAGGGAGGGACAGGATCTGCCTTGGCAGGGGCTTGGGCTCAGGCCTTGACCCTTTGAATTCCCGAAACACCTCCAGGTTTGCTGAGCATCAGAGACACCTTTGCCTTGTTTGTTCTCACCTGTCATCACTGCCTGCAGTGTTCTGCTCCAACTGGAACTTGGGGACACTTTCAGAGTTGTTTCTCTCAGTGGGACCCATTAAAATATCAAGAAACTTTAGAGTTTCAAACTCTGAGTTATTGAAAAGTTTTTTAAACACTCTCTAGGTCTGACATAACTGTAAACAACACCAAAACCTCAAGAGACTCATTAAAATCGTGCTGCTGTGTCTGTGCTGCTGAGCTGTGCTGGGCTTCTGGCACAGAGGCAGCTCCTGGCAATCAAGAAGAGCTTTAAAAAGACATTTCTCCTGATGAGCAGCGCCTCTCTCAGCCCAGCAGGGCTCAGGGCACTGCCTGCAGGTACATGAGAGGATTGAATCAGACAGAGGCTTAAACCAACTGGAGGGACAATGGTGAGATTATTCACAGAGAAATCTTCAAAACTTTTAAAAGACTAAACTACTTCATGGAGAAATCAGCACCACTCCTGACACAGTCAGTTTCTGGCTACAGGGATCTCCTCAAGCTGACCCAGGACAGGACTGACATGACAGTAAGGATGGCTCTGCTGCCCTTTCTGCTTTGCGGGAGGATGTGCTCCAGAGCGGGGCTGCCCTGAACACCGTCAGAGGGACAGGGCAGGACGGCTCCTGCTGCCGGGGACGGCTGCAGGGGCTGAAGCTGGGGCTGCAGCCAGGGGTGCCCAGGGCTGTCGTGCAGAGCAGCTCCTGCAGCCCTGAGGGCTCTTGGCCAGGCCAGGGCATCTGCCACCTGCCAGGGGCAGCTCTCAGCCTGCCTGGGAGCTCCCCGTGGATGGTGGAGGGGAGCTGTGGGTGCCAGGAGTGACTCCTGCCAGGGCAGGTCCTGCTGCTGTGGAGAGGGTGCTGTGTGGGCCAGGGCTGCTCAGAGCTCCAGATAATGCCCAGGTCATTTCTGAGGGGATTTTTCATGAGCTCATTCAGGGCAGGAGTTGCTCGCTTGAGTCTGTTCTTTCCTGAATCTGTGCTCCCAGTTTCGCCTGGCTCAGCTTGGTGGCAATGGAAACTCAGCTGTGCAGGGCAGGGCAGGGACTGAGGCTCTTAAAACATGACACAATTTTCCTGGGAACTTCAGCAAGTGCCTCCAGCTCCCCAGCCTCCAGATCCATGCAGCATCCCCTTTCCATGGTGCCTAGGCCTGGGGGAGCTGTTCTTTAATCCCTGCAGCCCCGAGCAGCTGCAGGGCAGAGCTGGCCCAGGGGCTGGGCTGGGCTCTGGCAGCACTGGCAGGGAAGGAGCCTGGGGCCACAGGAACAGCTCGGGCTGGGACAGCTCCAGCAGCAGAGGCGTGGGCAGGGAGGGAGGGAGGCAGTGCTGAGGGAGGGAGATGTGGCACCTGCCGGCCCTGCCCTGTAGGGCACACACTGCCCTGAGCAGCACAGCTCTTGTGTCCCCTCGCAGCCAGCACAGCCCTCAGCCCGGGGGCTCGGGGCCCTCAGTCCCCTCCTGGGCTGGCAGAGCAGCCCCAGAGATGAAGGGCATCTCTCCTGCCATGTGCCCATTCCCTGCTGACCAGGGCCTGAGGG
>JANEHK010000719.1:0-19036 GCA_025960845.1 Tachycineta bicolor | reverse complement strand
TGCTCGCATATAGATATAGTGCAATTAATTAGCTCATGCATATTACAGAATTATAGCTCCTAATTGGTTTGTTATTTCACAGTGCCTGCTTTTTCTGTGGTCAGCCTTGCAGTTACAGCTACATGATTTTTTGCTGATCAACATCCTTATTATTGTTACTTCTTTATACAAGGACACAGTATCCTGCTGTTTGTCACCTCGTCCTGCATGTTTTCTGCTAAGCCTTAACAAATTTCATCTGATCATGGCCCTTGCTCTGCAACCATGCCTCAGACAAACTCTCCACATTTCCCCCGTTTTCTTTTGATTGTGCTAATAAATGTTGATTAAACATAGTCTACATTGTTCGCTGTATAGCATTTTGTAAACACATACAAATACATGGAAGGCAGGTAATTGTCAAAAGGATCACAATGCCAATCATCACAGCTATTTTCAATATAGAGGTAATCCAAGGTCCAAGTCTAAAAGAAGCAAGCCATCCATCTAAACCCCATCCTTGTTCTAATCGCAATTGTCCTGTCAATTCCCTCAAGATATCAATTTGAGCATGAATAGATTTGAATGGTCAGACAAATTCATACAACACATTCCTTCAAATTCCTCACAACCATGTCCTTGTGCTAAAAGCAGGAAATCTATCGCTGCCCTGTTTTGTAGGGTGGCATGTCTGACTGAGTCTACATCGGCTAACAAGTTGCTTAAAGCAAGGGAGGTGGCATTGGTCTGTTTTGCTAACCAGCATCCTAGTTTATTTAAGGTAGCTAAACTTTGAGCACTGGCTACTCCAGGAGCCAAAATAGATGCAGAAATTCTTTTCTCCGCAGACCAAAAATCAACATTTGAATTACATTCCTTTGTAAATTGCTGGGTAAATCGTTTTTCTTGCCTGTGCTTGTGATGCCGTGTGTAATTTAAAATCATGGATGTGTTTGGGGTAAGCAGCGGTAGTCGCCCTAGTGTGCATGGACCACCTCTTAATCGAGAAGGGATACCTCCCAGGCTCTATCACCACAAATCAAAAACATACCAGCTGGCAACTGAATTGGGGTTGTTGAAGAGAGGGAGGTGTTCTTTGCAGTATAGTTACACCACAGAGATGCATTTTGATAAACAGATAGAGAGGAATTAACTATAGTGGTGTAATTATTCCCTGGAGTGATGGCTTTACTGGTAAAGTTAAAATAAACACATGCATCAGCTTTAACTGACCCCAACAATTCTACCTCTTGTGGTTCAAAAGGTGCAAGGGGCAAATAGGGCGCCCATTGATCCCACGCATTCACTGTTGTCCGTGATTCGTTGGCCTTGCATGTTGGTATTTTTGATGGACAAGGCCATGTATCTGCAGGCACTCCCGCCAAGCAGGTGGAAAACGGGTTTCCTGGAGTTGATAAAGAAAGGCATATGGCTTCTTGATTAGTGAGATTAGCTAAAGTAACCCATATATTTGTTTTTGGCTGAGGGGAAACCCAAAAAGCACTTGTTATTTGTGTAAAAAGGGTCAAAACACATAACAACCTCATATTTACTCGTTGTTTCTTTTACCCTTCTTTGCTTTCCTTTTTATCTTAAGCTTTTTAAACTTTTGATTGAGATGTTCCCATTCCGAAGGTACCACAGTCCACTGGCGGGGAATATAACAACAGGTCTCACACTTTTTCTGGGTAATTTCTGTATGAACTAAGGCTTTTACTCTAATTATTGAATGTTGCAACTGCCAGCGGGCGTAGGCTAAATGTAGCTGCTCTCTGCTTTCAAACAGAGTTATTGCTTGTGGAAAAGGTAACCCAGTGGCCTTTTCTAACGCCTGATGATGACTCTCACTCCTCCAAGAACGTCTACAGGCTAAGCACCATAGCTCACCCAATAATGACTGTTGATGATTCCACTCGTGTTGCCTACATCCCCCACAATGTATTAAAACCCAAGCACGGTGCTGTCGGTCCCAACAACAAAGACAACTCTGTGTTCTAATATTCCCCAACTGATAGTTTGCTAAACAAGTTAACAAATATGTGAATTGATCCGTAGTAACCGGGTAGCAAAGCGAAGGATCAAGCACTGTCCGGAGAAACTCCCGGTGAGGGCGGATCAGGCTGTCCAGGTGCAGTCGAGGGTTCCTGATGTCCTCCACTCTGAGGCTTCAGTGAGGGTTTCGTCCACCGGGCTGGGATCCACGTAGGACCTGTTGGCGTGGAAACACAAAGATATCCTCTTCCCCAGTATAATACCCTTGCTGGGCCCTGCCATAACCCTGTCTTTAAACATTTGTATCTAACCCAGATCTCTGCTGATTCTTTAGTTTTGCTTTCATTCAGCACTTCAAAGTGTGTGACAGTGGCTGGCATCTCAGATGATCCAAATACACATAAATGGTTCAATACAAACAGTGTTTTAAGTAGGCGTTCCTGTACATCTGTAATATCACTGAACCTCCTAATATAAGTCTTTAGGGTGCTATTTACTCTCTCTACTATAGCTTGCCCTCCGGGGTTATGTGGGATGCCTGTAATATGTCGTACCCCCCATTGTTTCAAAAATATTCAGACTCGGTTACTAACATAAGCCGGACCATTGTCTGTTTTCAGCTGTTGACAAACTCCCATGACTGCGAAACAGCTAGTAAGGTGTCTAATTACATGAACAGCCCTCTCACCCGCTTGGGGTGTCGCCCAAATATAATGACTATATGTATCTACAGTAACATGAACATATTTTAAGCGACCAAAGCAATTAACATGCATAACATCAGTCTGCCATATTTCGTTAGCTCTGGTACCACGAGGGTTTACCCCTGTGCCCAAACCCAAGCCTTTGTTGTGATTACAGCATATGGGACAACTTCTGACTATTGATGTGGCTTCTGCATGTGATATACGGAACTGTCTCTGCAGGCCTTTTGCATTTTGATGAAAGATGGAGTGAGCCTCTCTTGCCAATGTGTGTTGAGGCAAAGGTACTGCTATGGCTGATACCAGATCATCTGCTTGCTGATTCCCTTCTCCCAAGCCAATGTCCCATTTGTGGCTCCGGATATGTAGCACTGCATAAGGCTGTTCTTGCTGCCGTAATGCCTTCTGTAGTTGCGTCAGGAGCTGATACAGTCTCTGGTTTCTAATGTCTTTAATGAAGGCATCCTCTATTCGATTGGCAACACCTGCTACATATAATGAGTCTGTTACAATATTGAGCGGTCCTCCAAAATTTGTTAATGCCCACACCACAGCAAGTAACTCCAATGTCTGTAACGTATCAGTAGCTTCTGCCTGTAATATCTTCTTGTTCCAGATTCCTTCCTCCTGCCAGGTGATAGCAGCCTTCCGGGATTTTTTCCCGGCATCAGTATATACTGTAAGTGCTTCCAATATGGGCTTGTCCTGTTTTTTAGGAACGACCATCCATCTCTGTGATCCTATCCATTTTAACTGAGCTTTTGTATCATTTGGAGCAATGATACTACTGCTGCCTAGCAGTGCTTCTTGCAGTTCCATGGAATTGGCCAAATACCAATCAAGAGCATCTCGTTGTAAGGGCAGAAATATTGTCTCCGGCTCTAGGCCTAAAATCTGTACCACGCGTTGACGTCCTTTTTTGATAAGGAGACACAATAACTCAATTTTTTGCCATACAGTTTTTTGTTGTTGTAATGGGGGAACTATCCACTCCAATACCCAATTCTCCCCCGTTTTCTTTTGAAGTTGAGTCAACGCACCCATAAAGTGTGTAGGTCCCCACCATATGGTGATATCAACAGGAAGATCTAGAGACCTGCGGCGAACTTGACCTTGTACAACGCAGTCGGCGATAAGTTGGATGACCTGACGCTGTTGAGAAGAGACAGATACGGGTTGAGCAGGGTCAGTGCCTTTGAGCAGGGGGCGCAGCTGATCAATAAGTTCATTAGGAATCCCAATGATAGGCCTGAGCCACTGCAAATCTCCTAACAGTTTTTGTGCATCGTATAAAGTGGCAACATCACAGTGAAAGTCTAGTTTTTGTGGGGTGACTACTTGCTGTGTTAAAGTCAATCCCAAATATTTCCATGGTGCTAAGTGCTGAATTTTTTCTGGGGCAACAACCAACTTATTAGTGGCCAGTGTTTGTTCTATGGCTCGGATTTGTGAGTCTGAAAAAGGCTGAGGTTGTGCAAACAGGATGTCATCCATATAATGATAAATAATCACTTGTGGCCATTGTTTTCGTAATGGCTGTAAGGCAGCAGCTACAAAAAGTTGACACAGGCTTGGGCTGTTACGCATCCCTTGAGGTAACACCGTCCATTCATACCTAGAGTCAGGGCTTTGATGATTTATGGCTGGTAAGGTAAATGCAAACCGACGCGTATCCTGAGGGTGTAACGCAATGGTAAAAAAGCAGTCCTTTAAGTCAAGGATTAACAAAGGCCAGTCCTGGAGTAACATCACTGGGCTGGGTAATCCAGGTTGAAGAGCTCCCATTGGTTCCATTTGGGCATTGACGGCACGAAGATCATGGAGTAACCGATACCTGCCGGATTTCTTTTTAATCACAAATATGGGGGTGTTCCAGGGACTAGTAGATAATTTAAGATGACCTAATCGGAGTTGTTCCTGTACCAAGGCATGTGCCTGTTCTAAGCTTTCCCCTTTCAGTGGCCACTGCTTAACCCACACTGGGTCGTTGGTAGTCCAAGTGAGGGCAATGGGGAAAGTCCAAGCAGCGGCCACTACACCAAAGGGTGTTCGTTCGTGAGAACGATACAGAGTTGAGCCAGGACGTCTCGGCCGATCAAGCATTGAACAGTAGGTGGCAGCATTGTAATGGAAAAGGACGCTTGCGCCTGCTTCCCTTCGAGAATTATAGTAACCACGGGTGTTCGGCTGGCGAGAGTCATTCCCCCGACCCCAGTCACCGTGGTGGCAGAGGCCTGTAATGGCCAGTCCTTGGGCCATTCTTGTGGAGCAATAATACAGGAGTCTGCTCCAGTGTCCAGTAATCCAACAAGGGTTATACTTTGATTATTAAGTTGTAGTTCCACTTTCTTCCTAGGGCGCTCAGATAAATCTAAAGTCATTAGTACTAACCCTCCCATGGAGCCAAAACCTTCTTGACCCCTTGCCTTTTGTAGCAGAGGCGTAACCTCCTTGGCCATCTGAGGAAGCGGTATTAACTGTGATAACCTTTGTCCCTTAGTGATTTTTAACGGAGGGTATTGGGTATAAGCCATAATCATAATTTCCCCACAATAGTCTGCATCAATTACACCAGGTAACACAAATAGTCCCATCATCGTGGTTGAAGAACGACCCAGCAAAAGTCCTCCCACTGTTTTTCCATTAATCATGATGGGTCCCTTAAGTCCAGTCAGAATCTTGTGCGGGTGTGTAGTCATTATGGTGACATCTACTGAGGCTGCCACGTCCACCCCAAGGCTCCCGCTGGTGGCTGGTTGTAGTTGTTGGCTGATGCTGTGGATGGCGCTGGTGACATTGCAGCTGCTATTTGTGTCCCTGCACGGCCGCTGTTCGCGCTGCTCCAGAAGTTTCCCGATCTCCGGCGACAGGCAGTGGTATTATGTGAGTCAGAGCGGCATTTTGCACACCAGACTCCAGCAGCCTGACATTCTCGGCGTATGTGCCCGGTATTTCCACAGCGAAAACATTTCATGCGTCCACCAGGTGGTGAGGGACGAGGGCCGGTGCTTGGAGAGGCGCAAGAGCTGCTAACACCTGTGTCTGTGATATCTTTGCCTGTTCCTGTAGTCCCAATCCTTACTGCTTAATTGCTTCCACTAAAAATGCCTGCGACCCTGATGGCATAGTTGCTGCTTTTTCTAATAAGTCTGCTATTGTCCAGTCTCCTGCCATAGTGGTTATTATTGATCTAGTGGAGGAATTACAGTTCTGGAGAACACACTGCTTTAGCAAGGCTCCCTTCATATAGTCCTGGACACCAGCTTTATCTATAGCCTCAGCAATTTTATCAACAAAAGGACCTAATGCTTCTTCTCGACCCTGTTTTATTCCCATGTAAATAGGTATACCTCCAGGTGCTTTGACTTTTTCAATAGCCCTTCTGGCTACTCTCATTGCCTCACGGCATTTATCTGGCCCCATGAGTGCCTGTGCCTCCATTCGTTGGAACGGTCCTGATCCCAACAACTCATCTAATGTGAGGCCCTGTAATGGATCTCCTTGTCCTCTCTCTATGGCGACTGAAGCTTGAGCCTCAGCTTGCCAGTGTGCGTTAAACAAAAGGTGTTGATGTTGTGTAAAGATGAGCCTAGCAATCCCCTTAATATCTGCTGGTAGCAAAACATGAGCATTAAAAAGGTATTCAAGCATCTGCTTTGTGGGCTCACTAGTGACCCCATATAGCCCTACTGTGGAGCGCAATTGCGCTAGCATTTTCCAATCTAGAACTGTTACTGTGGCTTGCAGTCCCCCAGCAGGATTAGGAGCAAAAGAAACCGGGAAGGCAAGACACCCGGAGGCTGCCTCCAATATGTCCTGATCACCCTGTTCGGCACCTTGTCGTGCTAGGGCTGCCCAAACCTCCCGGCGCTCCCTTGCCATGGCCCCCGCAAGGTCAGACTCTGTCCCAGGGATAGGCTCTTGGCTGCTTGGGAAGCTGGCCGACTGAGGGATAGGGACACTGTTCTCAGGGCTGTAAGGAGGCCCCCCCCCCCAGGGATAGGCTCTTCTGCTACTGGAGGAGCTGAAGGTGAAACGGGTGCTGCAGCCGGCAAATGAACTGTCGTGAATACGGGGGGATTAGGGGTACTAGTGTCCCACTGGGAATCATACTTTTGATTCTTTTCCTGAGCTGTAACCACTTCCCATGCCGCCCTTTTCTCTGCCTGACACAAAAGTAACTCATTGTGAACTACCCTCCAAAGTTTACTCATCTTTTTCACCGCCTTATCATCATCTAACGTGAGTTCCCAAAGCTTATCCCCGAACCATCTCCATTCAGACAATTCATGGACAGTATGAGGGTTAATAAAGAAACCTTGAGAGTAAGCGAACTTTAAAAGGTCTGGTAGTTCTTTATTTAAATCTATCCCTTTAATCTGCTGCTTTTGCAGAAACACTGTAAATAAATCATATGCTGCTTGCCTATCCATACTCACGTCAGCACTGTTGCAGCCTCCCAAGGTCTCGGCAGCATGTATCGGCCAAGCCCACCTCTGTGGTCGCTCAGGGCACGGAGCTCTTCGGTAATGCTCTGTAGCCGCCCCTCTGCATGCAGGACCCGAACCCTACGTTGCTTCTCGCCGTGGTATCACGCCCCACCGTGCTATCACGTCCAGGGGTCACCATTTGTAGAAGAACGGGAGACGAGCTTATGCTATCATGATCAACAAGTCTCAACTTTATTAACGTGCTCGCATACAGATATAGTGCAGTTAATTAGCTCATGCATATTACAAAATTATAGCTCCTAATTGGTTTGTTATTTCACAATGCCTGCTTTTTCTGTGGTCAGCCTTGCAGTTACAGCTACATGCTTTTTGCTGATCAACATCCTTATTATTGTCACTTCTTTATGCAAGGACACAGTATCCCTGCTGTTTGTCACATCCTCCTGCATGTTTTCTGCTAAGCCTTAAAAAATTTCATCTGATCATGGCCCTTGCTCTGCAACCATGCCTCAGACAAACTCTCCACAGCATGGCATGGAGCAGTGTAATGTGGGGATTGCAGTGTGAATGGGTTTGAGAGAGGTGGGAGGGCTAGGCATTGAAAGGGGGGATGGGGTGTTAGAGTAGGGGGTGGGCAAGCAAGAGGCAGTTTTGGGTGGGTGCTGGTGTTTGTGGCAAGTGTGTAGCAGGGCTGAGGTGGAAAAGCGACTGCTTGGGAGGAGAGTAAGGGCGGCTGGTTGTAGTAAAGAAAGGAAGAAGGACAAGGGGTCATTCTCCATGGGAATGGGAAGAGTCCTCCCACTAGGCTGTCCTCAAGCTGCTTGTGCAGCAGATGTGCTTGAGGAATGGTCATTGCTTGCAGTCTGCTGTGCTGTGTGTTAGTGCTGCTGAAAATTCTGAAGGAGGTAGCAGCTGTGCTGGGGGCAGAGTGGCCTTTTTCTTGGTGGGTATTGTTGTTGGCTTCTTTTGGTAGTTGTTTGTGTTTTTTCTTTCTGCCTTTTGCCTGTGGGCTCTGGGCGGAGGTCTGTAAGACTCTGTCCCTCTTGCTTGTGGCACCGTGGAGGTGGAGCGGAGGACCTTGCTGGAGCTGAGTGCAGAGTATTGCACATCAGCGCAGGCCGGGGTGCTCAGTGGCGGGTCAGTTTGATGACTGGGTGTGGCTCTGCATGCTTCCCTTGGAGCATGTCCAAGGCAGGGTGCCTTGGATATGGCAGGACTGAGATGTCCCAGAGAGGGGAACCTTGGAGCTGCCAGCACAATGACATCCCAGAGACGGGAACCTTGGAGCTGCCAGCAATATGATGTCTGAGAGAGGGGAACCTTGGGGCTGCCAGCACAGTGATGTCTGAGAGAGGGGAACCTTGGAGCTGCCAGCAGGGTGATGTCCCAGAGAGGGGAATGTTGGGACTGTGGCACTCTTTGCCCAGCCCCAAGAACACTGGCAGCACCTGGGGGAGACACGAAAGCCAAGCTGGGAGGGAGGCAGCAGGATCATGGAGTGCAGGCCCCTGTCCGGCACAGACAGGCCAAGAGTTGTAGGCTGGGCATCCCCGGGAGTTGTGCCAGAAGGCTCCTGGAGGTGCAGCCGCCTGGGAGCTGCGAGCATTGCAGTGATGGCAGAGGTCTCGGGAAAGGGCCCGGGCCCAGGTTAGGGCTGGGCCATGTGCCGAGGGAGCAAATGAACTTGCAGCTTGTGGGCCAGAGCATGGAGGAGCAGGGGCAGTGGTGGCTGGGAGAGCCTGTTGGCAAGGGCCTGCAGGAACAAGACACAGGCAATGTGTTGACGCTTCTTGATTGCAAGGTGAGCTGGGGGGTGTGGGGCTGGACTTGTTCCCTGGGAGGGTGGTAGGGCCCTGGCTCAGAGTGGGCAGAAAAGCTGTGTCTGGCCTGGAATGGCTGGAAATGTGCACGGGCTGCTTGCAAGGGGACTTGGTGGCCTGAAGGCGTGTCGTGGTGTGGTTTGGTATGGCATGGCATGGAGCAGTGTAATGTGGGGATTGCAGTGTGATTGGGTTTGAGAAAGTTGGGAGGGCTAGGAATTGAAAGGGGGGATGGGGTGTTGGAGTAGGGGGTGGGCAAGCAAGGGGCACTTTTGGGAGGGTGCTGGTGTTTGTGGCAAGTGTGTAGCAGGGCTGAGGTGGAAAAGCAAGTGCTTGGGAGAGTAAGGGCGGCTGGTTCTAGTAAAGAAAGGAAGAAGGGCAAGGGGGCTTTCTCCACTGGGATCATAAAAATCTTTCTACTAGACAGTCCAGCTGCTTGTGCTGCAGATGTGCCTGAGGAATGGTCATTGCTTGCAGTCTCCTGTGCTGTGTGTTAGTGCAGCTGAAATATCTGAAGAAGGTAGCAGCTGTGCTGGGGGCAGAGTGGCGTTTTCTTGGTGGGTTTTGTTGTTGGCTTCTTTTGGTAGTTGTTTGTGTTTTTTTATTTCTGCACATTGCCTGTTGGCTCTTTGCAGTGCTCTGTAAGACTCTGTCCCTCTTGCTTGTGGCACTGTGGAGGTGGAGCGGAGGACCTTGCTGGAGCTGAGTGCAGAGGTTTGCACATCAGCGCAGGCCGGGGTGCTAAGTGACGGGTCAGTTTGATGACTGGGTGTGGCTCTGGACGCTTCCCTTGGAGCGTGTCCAAGGCATGGGACGTTGGAGCTGGCAGCAGTTTGATGACATAGAGAGGGGAACATTGGAGCTGCCAGCACGGTGATGTCCCAGAGAGGGGAACCTTGCAGCTGGCAGGACTGTGATATCCCAGAGAGGGGAACGTTGGGACTGTGGCACTCTTTGCCCAGCCCCAATAACACTGGCAGCACCTGGAAGAGACACGAAGGCCGAGCTGGGAAGGAGGCAGCTAGATCATGGAGTGCAGGCCCCTGCCCGGCACAGACAGGCCAAGAGTTATAGGCTGGGCATCCCCGGGAATTGTGCCAGAAGGCTCCTGGATCTGCAGCCGCCTGGGAGCTGCAGGCATTGCAGTGGCAGCAGAGGTCTCGGGAAAGGGCCCGGGCCGGGCTTGTGGCTGGGCCGTGTGCCGAGGGAGCAAATGAACTTGCAGCTTGTGGGCCGGAGCATGGAAGAGCAGGGGCAGTGGTGGCTGGGAGAGCCTGTTGGCAAGGGCCTGCAGGAACAGGACACAGGCAATGTGTTGACGCTTCTTGGAGGCAAGGTGAGCTGGGGTGTGGGGCTGAACTTGTTCCCTGGGAGGGTGGTGGGGCCCTGGGTCAGAGTGGGCAGAAAAACTGCGTCTGGCCTGCAATGGCTGGAAATGTGCACGGGCTGGTGGCAGGGGACTTGGTGGCCTGAAGGCGTGTCGTGTTATGGTGTGGTGTGGTGTGGCATGGAGCAGTGTAATGTGGGGATTGCAGTGTGATTGGGTTTGAGAAAGTTGGGAGGGCTAGGAAATGAAAGGGGGGATGGGGTGTTGGAGTAGGGGGTGGGCAAACAAGAGGCAGTTTTGGGAGGGTGCTGGTGTTTGTAGAAAGTGTGTAGCAGGGCTGAGGTGGAAAAGCAAGTGCTTGGGAGAGTAAGGGCGGCTGGTTGTAGTAAAGAAAGGAAGAAGGACAAGGGGGCTTTCTCCACTGGGATGAGAAAAATCTTTCCACTAGGCTGTCCTGAAGCTGCTTGTGCAGCAGATGTGCCTGAGGAATGGTCATTGCTTGCAGTCTCCTGTGCTGCGTGTTAGTGCAGCTGAAAATTCTGAAAGTGGGTAGCAGCTCTGCTGGGGCAGAGTGGCCTTTTTCTTGGTGGGTTTTGTTGTTGGCTTCTTTTGGTAGTTTGTGTTTTTTTATTTCTGCACTTTGCCTGTGGGCTCTGGGCAGTGCTCTGTAAGACTATGTCCCTCTTGCATGTGGCACTGTGGAGGTGGACTTGAGCACCTTGCTGGAGCTGAGTGCAGAGGTTTGTACATCAGCGCAGGCCGGGGTGCTCAGTGGTGGGTCAGTTTGATGACTGGGTGTGGCTCTGGACACTTCCCTTGGAGCGTGTGCAAGGCATGCAACGTTGGAGCTGGCAGCAGTGTGATGTCATAGAGAGAAGAACCTTGGAGCTGCCAGCACGGTGACGTCCCAGAGAGGGGAACGTTGGCACTGTGGCACTCTTTGCCCAGCCCCAAGAACACTCGCAGCACCTGAGAGAGACACGAAGGCCGATCTGGGAAGGAGGCAGCAGGATCATGGAGTGCAGGCCCTTGCCCAGCACAGACTGGCCAAGGGTTGTAGGCTGGGCATCCCCAGGAGTTGTGGCAGAAGGCTCCTAGAGCTGCAGCTGCCTGGGAGCTGTGAGTATTGCAGTGACGGCAGAGGTCTCGGGAAAGGGCCCGGGCCCGGATTAGGGCTGGACCATGTGCCGAGAGAGCAAATGGACTTGCAGCTTGTGGGCCAGAGCATGGAAGAGCAGGGGCAGTGGTGGCTGGGAGAGCCTGTTGGCAAGGGCCTGCAGGAAGAGGAAACGGGCACTGTCTTGACGCTTCTTGGAAGCAAGGTGAGCTGGGGTGTGGGGCTGGACTTGTTCCCTGGGAGGGTGGTGGGGCCCTGGGTCAGAGTGGGCAGAAAAGCTGCGTCTGGCCTGGAATAGCTGGAAATGTGCAAGGGCTGGTTGCAGGGGACTTGGTGGCCTGAAGGCGTGTCGTGGTGTGGTGTGTTGTGGCATGGCATGGAGCAGTGTAATGTGGGGATTGCACTGTGTGATTGGGTTTGAGAAAGGTGGGAGGGCTAGGAATTGAATGGAGGGATGGGGTGTTGGAGTAGGGGGTGGGCAAGCAAGAGGCAGTTTTGGGTGGGTGCTGGTGTTTGTAGCAAGTGTGTAGCAGGGCTGAGGTGGAAAAGTGAGTGCTTCGGAGAGTAAGGGCGGCTGGTTGTAGTAAAGAAAGGAAGAAGGACAAGGGGGCTTTCTCCACTGGGATGAGAAGAGTCCTTCCACTAGGCTGTCCTCAAGCTGCTTGTGCTGCAGATGTGCCTGAGGAATGGTCATTGCTTGCAGTCTCTTGTGCTGTGTGTTAGTGCAGCTGAAAATTCTGAAGAATGTAGCAGCTGTGCTGGGGGCAGAGTGGCCTTTTTCTTGGTGGGTTTTGATGTTGGCTTCTTTTGGTTGTTTTTTGTTTTTTTTTCATATCTGCCCTTTGCCTGTGGGCTCTGGGCAGTGCTCTGTAAGTCTATGTCCCTCTTGCCTGTGGCACTGTGGAGGTGGAGCGTAGGACCTTGCTGGGGCAGAGTGCATAGGTTTGCACATCAGCCTAGGCCGGGGTGCTCAGTGATGGGTCAGTTTGATGACTGGGTGTGGCTCTGGACGCTTCCCTTGGCGCGTGTCCAAGACATAGCACGTTGGAGCTGGCAGCAATCTGATGTCCCAGAGAGGAGAACCTTGGAGCTGCCAGCACGGTGATGTCCCAGAGAGGGGATCGTTGGGACTGTGGCACTCTTTGCCCAGCCCCAAGAACACTGGTAGCATCTGGAGGAGACACGAAGGCAGAGCTAGAACGGAGGCAGCAGGATCATGGAGTGCAGGCCCCTGCCTGGCACAGACTGGCCAAGTGTTGTAGGCTGGGCATCCCCAGGAGTTGTGCCAGAAGGCTCCTGGAGCTGCAGCCGCCTGGGAGCTGCGAGCATTGCAGTGGCAGCAGAGGTCTCTGGAAAGGGCCCGGGCCTGGCTTGGGGCTGGGCCGTGTGCCGAGGGAGCGAATGAACTTGCAGCTTGTGGGCCAGAGCATGGAAGAGCAGGGGCAGTGGTGGCTGGGAGAGCCTGTTGGCAAGGGCCTGCAGGAACAGGACACAGGCGATGTGTTGACGCTGCTTGAAGGCAAGGTGAGTTGGGGTGTGGGGCTGGACTTTTTCCCTGGGAGGGTGGTGGGGCCCTGGCTCAGAGTGGGCAGAAAAGCTGTGTCTGTCCTGGAATGGCTGGAAATGTGCACAGGCTGGCTGCAGGGGACTTGGTGGCCTGAAGAGTTGTCATGGTGTGTTGTGGTGTGGCATGGCATGGAGCAGTGTAATGTGGGGATTGCAGTGTCTGGATTGGGAACATTGGTACGGATGGGGATTGAAGGTGGGGATGGGGTGTTGGAGTAGGGCGTGGGCAAGCAAGAGGCAGTATTGGGCGAATGCTGGTGCTTGTAGCCATTGTGTAGAGGGCTGCGGTGGAGAAGCGCGTGTGTGGGAGAAAAAGGGCAGCTGTTTCTAGCAAAGGAAGGAAGAAAAGAAGAAAGACAAGGGGGCATTCTCCACTGGGATGGGAAAAGTCCTTCCACTAGGCTCTCCTGAAGATGCTTGTGCAGCAGATGTACCTGAGGAATGGTCATTGCTTGCAATCTCCTGTGCTGTGTGTTAGCGCAGCTGAAAATTCTGAAGGAGGTAGCAGCTGTGCCGGGGGCAGAGTGGCCCTTTTCTTGGTGGGTATTGTTGTTGGCTTCTTTTGCTTCTGTTTTTTCTTTTCTGCCCTTTCCCTGTGGGCTCTCGGCAGAGCTCTGTAAGTCTATGTTCCACCTGCCTGTGGCACTGTGGTGGTGGCCGGGAGGACGTTCCTGGAGCTGTGTGCAGAGGTTTGCACATCAGCACAGGCCGAGGTGCTGTTGAGGTTAAAGTTTGCCATAGAATTTCCCCCCCCCCCCCTAAACCCCCCCCCCCCCGCCCCCAAGTTGCTAGGAGACTAAATATTGGTAGTTACAGAGTGCTTCACCTGGACAAAAGAAGCTGATCACTTAGTTTTGGGGGAGGGAGAAAGCTCCTGGTGAACTGAGGTGTGGACTCACTGCTCTCAGTCTTATAGGGAGCACGGATCGGGCGACTGCTGGCCGCCTGGAGTCCACGGTTAACGGAGGAGTCTGGTCCTGGGAATTCTACCATCTGTTGGAGTGCCCAGGAATTCGGAGTTTCTTCGCTGCCCTGCTGGATTTTGGGTCAGCCCTGATCCAGCCGCTGTGGCTTCTCCGGCACTGCCCACCTTGCCTGCCAGGACACCCCCTGCCTGCCGAGGACAATCCACCGTGCCCATCTTCCAGCCATCAGCGACGGAGTTTCCACCGCTTGCCCTCGGGGTTCTTGGTTTTGTTTTTACTATTATTATAATTGCTGTTTTTTTTATTTGTCCGTCCTGTTATATTTACTAGTAAAGGACTGGTTTTCATTTTCACGATAGCTCTGACTGGAAAGTTTTTGGGTTTTCTTTTTTTGATCTTCCAAATTATAAAAACACGGAGGGAAGGATTTGAATTCCTCATTTCCTAGAGAGGTCTGCCTCTTCTTAGCAGACACCTGTCTTTTCAAACCAAGACAGAATTTGGCGCCCAAATCGTGGGGCACGAGGGCATTGAGAGAAAAAGGAATAACAGTTCTTAAGTGCCTAGATTGTTGTGTACTGTCTATCATGTGGTCTGGCCTAAGCTGGTTCGGGTGGCATGTGGTGGCAGCTGTATTCCTCCCATTTGCTGGCCCTTTTCTAAACATGGGCCCTGTAACTAAAGTTGCTGTGGCTGTCATCCAGTTTGCTCTATGGGTTAACAAAGTGAGGAAATCATGGATGGTGGCCAATGCTCTGTGGGATTGGCTGGACAGATGGAAAAAGGCCAATTGGCAGCGTAGGGGAAAGCAAATCTGGGCTGCAGATGAGTGGAAGGACATTGCCACTCGGGTAGAGAAGCTACCTGTCAAAGTCCGTCATGTAGATGCCCATGTCCCCAAGAGTCGGGCTAATGAGGAGCACCGAAACAACCAGCAGGTAGATCAAGCTGCAAAGATAGAGGTGTCAAAGATAGACTTAGATTGGCAACACAAGGGAGAGTTGTTCCTAGCTCGATGGGCCCATGATGCCTCAGGCCATCTGGGCAGAGATGCCACCTATAAGTGGGCACGAGACCGAGGGGTGGATCTAACCATGGACAGTATTTCTCAGGTTATCCATGACTGTGAGACATGTGCTACCATCAAACAGGCCAAGCGGGTGAAGCCCCTATGGTATGGCGGGCGATGGTCCAAGTATAAGTACGGGGAGGCCTGGCAGATTGACTACATCACCCTTCCCCAAACCCGCCAAGGCAAGCGCTGTGTGCTGACCATGGTGGAAGCCAGCACTGGATGGTTGGAGACCTACCCTGTGCCTCACGCTACTGCCCAGAACACCATCCTGGGCCTTGAGAAGCAAATCCTGTGGAGACATGGTACCCCTGAGAGGATTGAGTCTTGCAATGGGACTCATTTCAAGAACAGCCTCATAACCACCTGGGCTAGAGAGCATGGCATTGAGTGGGTGTACCATATTCCTTATCATGCGCCAGCAGCCGGGAAAGTTGAACGATGCAATGGCCTGCTTAAAACCACTTTGAAGGCACTGGGTGGGGGGGACTTTCAAGAACTGAGAGATTAATTTAGTAAAGGCCACCTGGTTAGTAAACACTCGAGGTTCCACCAACTGAGCAGGCCCTGCCCAGTCTGAGCCCCTGGGAACAAGAGATGGAGATAAGGTTCCAGCGGTACACATGAGAGGAATGCTGGAAAAAACTGTTTAGATTAATTCTGCCTCCAGCAAAGGCAATCCCGCTCCTGGTGTTGTTTTTGCTCAGGGACCTGGCTGCATATGGTGGGTGATGCAAAAGAATGGAGAGACCCTGCATACCTCAAGGACCTTGTTTTTCGGTGAACACTGTGACTGTGTCTGTATTTATATTCACATGTATATATATGTATATTATTTAAAGGTTTAAATTCAATATAATATGTGAGTATGGGAAAAAATTCGGGGTGGATAATGTTGAGGGTTAAGTTTCCTGTAGAATTTTTCCCCCCCATAAGTTGCTAGGAGACTAAATATTGATAGTTAAAGGGTGCTCAACCCGGACAAAGGAAGCTGATCACTAAGTTTTGGGGAAGGGAAAAGGCTTCCAGGAGCTGAGGGTGGTGGGCTCACTGCTCTCGGTTTTTTTCCGGGGAGGACGGTCGGGTGACTGGTCAGGCGACGGGTTGCTGCATGGAGTCCATGGTCAACGGAGGAGTCTGGTCCTGGGAATTCTATCATCTGTTGGAGTGCCCAGGAATTTGGAGTTTTTCCGCTGCCCTGCTGGATTTTGGGCCAGCCCGGGTCCAGCCGCTGCGGGTTCTCCAGCACTGTCCACTTTGCCTGCCAGGACACCCCCTGCCTGCCGAGAACAATCCACCGTTTCCAGCTTCCAGCCATCAGCGCCGGAGTTTCCACCGTTTGCCCCTCGGTGTTCTTAGTTCTGTGTTACTGTTATTATAAGTGCTGTTGTTGTTTGTCTGTCCTGTTATATTTACTAGTAAGGGACTGTTATTCCTTTTCCCCATAACTGACTGAAAAGTCTTTTTTTAATCTTCCAAATTATAATAACACAGAGGGAAGGATTTGAATTCCTCATTCCTAGAGAGGCCTGCCTCTCCTTAGCAGGAGAGGCATTGTCTTTCCAAACCAAGACAATGAATAATTGAAAAGACTTGTCTAAATTGGGAAGATTCAGTACAGGAGCTTGCAGTAAGGCTTCTTTCACTTGCTCAAAATTGTCCTGATTCCTTTCAGTCCATTTCAAGTGATTGGTAGTTAATTTCTCATATAGAAATATTACTTTTCTACTAAACCCTTCTATCTATTGCCTACAACAACCCCAAAGACTCAAAAACTGCTTTATTTCTCTTTTAGACTTTGGGGGTCCTGAGTTCAATATTCCTGGAACCCTTTCAGGGTCTAGCTTTTTCTTTCACTTATTAATCCAATGACCTAAATACTGCACTTCTGACTCTACAGACTGCAATTTTGACTTTGATATCTTCAGCCCATTTTCTCCCAGAAAATTTAGAAACTTAATTGTACACTTTCTAGTTTCCTCTTCAGTTTCTCTTGCTACTAGCAAATCATCCTACATACTGTAGCAGCTTAATTCCTTTGGGTAACTCAAAGGACTTCCAAAGATTTTCTAACGCCCTCCCAAAAAGATTCGGTGCCTCTGTAAAACCTTGCGGTAGCACCATTCACCTTAATTGCTCTCTCCTACCTGTATCTGGGTCCTCCTACTCAAAGGCAACCCCTACTGCGCTCATCCAGAGGGCAAGTTCAAAAGGCATCCTTTAAATCCACGACACTGTGCCAAATGTAATTAGGAGGGATCTGGCTTAGCTACCCCTGGAAAGCGGGTAATGGTTCTTTGATTTACCGCTCTGAGATCCTGGACTAGTCGGTAGCTACCATCAGGCTTCTTTACCGGCAGGATGGGGGTATTATGTGGTGACACACAGGACTCCAACACCCCCTGATGTACTCAATTCTCAACTACCAGTTTCAATCCCTTCCGACCTTCCAATGATATCAGATATTGTTTTACTCGAATGGGGATTTCTGGGTTCTGTATTTCAACACTAATGGGCTGAATGTTTAATTTTCCTACTTCACCAGTATACCACACAGTGTCACTAATCTCGAAATTATCTTTTTCAGTTAAAGAACAGATTTTAAGTTTTCTTTCACAGGGTGTTATTTTAATCCCCAAGGCTATTATTAAGTCCCTTCCTAATAAATATTATCAGCCTCAGGTATTAATACCAAATCATTCAGTCCAAATTTTTTATCCAATTAATTCTGCACATTTTTAATTACAGGAACCTGAAAAATTTCTCCTTTAACTCCAATTACAGGGACACGTTCATGACTTACTTCACATACTTGTGGTAATTTTCTTACTGTCGACCTAGTAGGTTCCGTGTCCACCAAAAATGTGATTTCTTCCTTTTGAGGACCTATTTTCAGTTTTATCAAGGGCTCTTCTAGGTGTTCAGTCCTCATTAAATAGAGCCCCTGACCCCCCTAGTCTTCTTGAAACATTTTCTCATCTTGCTGCCTCTTTCTACAGAATTTTTGGAGATGTCTCTTTTTGTGGCAATAAAAACATGTGGGTCCTGTATCCCTGGAGGTAGGACAAGAAGTTTGTAAGTGTCCTTTCTGGTGACAGGAAAAACACGTGGGTCTCGTATCCCCAGAAGTGGGACCTGCCTTTTTCTGTTGTTTGTTCTTTCCTGAGCGCTTCTCTGTATTCATGGTTGTCTGTGTTTCCTTGACTGCTGCCAATAAAATCTGTGTTTTTGTCTTTTGCCTCTCCTCATCTCTTCTCACATACACTTTCTCTGCTTCTCTTAACAATTCCTGAAGCCCTCTATCCTGCCAATTTTCTCCTTTTTCCAGCTTTTTCCTGATGTGCCCCCAGGACTTAGCTACAAATTGTGTTTTCAAAAGGACCTGCCCTGCTGCAGTATCGGGGTTCTCACATGAATAGAACTGCAAGGCTTTTCTTAGTCTTTCTAACCAGTCTGCCAGGGGTTCATCCTTCCCTTGGTGCTCACTTAGAGCTTTCCCTATTTTCTCCTCTTGGGCACTGCTTCCCCGATTCCTCGGATAATCATCCACCGGAGATCACTCCTGTTCTGCCTGTGTCTTTCATTCTGATTATTCCAACCTGGATCTTGCATAGGCAATTTCTGATCCCCCTGGTCTGGCCCCTGACATTCTCTATCCCAAACCCTCATTCCTGAATGTCTAATCGTTTCTCTTTCTTCCACGGTAAACAAGATTCCTAAGATAGACTGCAGTTCCACACAGGTGTATATATTCGGCCCCAAGAACTGATCTAATATTTCTGCCACTCCAATAGGATCCTCTAGCAGCCTGCCCATCTCCTTCTTGTACTCCCTAACATCTCCTGTGTTCTGGGGATCACTCACATCACCAATAGGTCTCTGTTCTGGGTTTGCCATTGGAACTTTTCTAAGCGGGTATAGTCCATCTTCCATTTTTGCTTCCCCATCCCCATCATCACTTCTCCCCATCCCCTCCCCTCTAGTTCTATGTGCTACAGGCCCCTCCTGAATAGGGGTTGTGTTTGCATTTACAGGAGGACCCTCGGGGGCTTGGCGTTGAACGGGCTGATTAGGTTGCCTAT
>JANEHK010000717.1:804-16059 GCA_025960845.1 Tachycineta bicolor | reverse complement strand
GGATGGGATGGGATGGGATGGGATGGGATGGGATGGGATTGGCTGGGGTGGAGTGGAATGCTGTGGCGTTGGGATGGAACTGTGGGGGTGGGATGAAGTTTGTGAGGGGTGAGGATTGAAAGGGGGGATGTGGTGGTTTGGGCTTTTGGAATGTGGCACTAGAGGAAGGGACAGCAGGGGACAATTTTGGGGATGCTCCTGCTGCTGGTAGTAAGTCTGTGGCCTTGAAGTCTCTATTGGGCAGTTGCAGTTAAATTGGGAAGGCTGAGGTAAAGGTGTGCACCTGTAGAGGGTTGAGGTTAAGTGCCAGAGATGTGGGGAGGGTGAGGGCATGTGGTTTCAGTAATTAAGGAAGGAAGGAAGCAAGGAAGAAAGGAAGGGAGTGTTGATCCAGTTCTTAGCAGCTCTAACTGGAGCCTGAAATCTGGTATTTGTTGGCACTGCCACAGTGCCCAGATTGAGAAATTTCCCAGTGCTGGTGCAGCCCCAGTCCAGCAATTTGCTGGCCCAGAAAGCCAAATCTGCAAAGTTCCTGGTGCTGGCACCAGCACTGCTGAGATGCGGTCATTTGCTGGTGCCGGGAGTCCAGATCCAGCAAATTGCCAGCACCTGAACTGCCCAGGTGTGGCATTGGTTGGCACTGGTACCACCCAGACACGACAATTTCCTGCTGCTGGCGCATTGGGGAGCCTGGCTGAGCAGGAAGGGTGACCCTGAGTCAGGAGAGTTCCTTGTGGCTGCAGCAAAGGCTCAGCACGCAAAGACATTCCTGGAGCTGAACCCTGGGCTGAAGGTGATTTTGAAAAAGAAAAAAAAAAGCCACAGGGAACAGCCAGAGTCAGATACCTTCTTCACAGAAGTAATGGCAAATGCTCCATTTATTGAGAGTACACAGGGTTCTTTTATACATATATCGTTCTAGTGCTGTTCACACGGCATTTTACTACTCGCTATTGGCTAGTGTTATCTGCATAAGCATTCCTGTGCAGTTACCTGTTTACACTTTGCTGAGGGGAAAAAGCTGGTTCTCAGGCTCAGTGTCCTGGTTCTCAAGCTCAACGTCCTTGACAGTTCTAGAACAACAGAACTTTCCCAGCACTGTAAGGCCTCTCTGTGTCTGTCTCCAAAAATCCTGCTACAGAAGCTCTCACCTGCGGGTTCCCCAGCCTGTGGCAGCACAAGTCTTCAAAGGGCAGAACCAAACTCTGGCTGAGAGCACAGACACTCTCTCAGCCAGCTCGGCTTTCAGCTGCCAGGGCACAGCACACAGGGAAGGGGGTGCAAGAGAGAGCTGAGGACGCTGCCAGAGCAGCACTTGGGCAATCCAGGGTGAGAGGGGCTTCAGCTGCTGTTGAATGGCACTGTAGGTGACACAGGAGGCTGCTCTGCCAGGGCCCGGGGCTGTGCCATCCATCCATGCAGACAGGCAGTGGAAACAGGCTCTTCTACAGGCAGGCTCCATCCATAGCAGAACTTTGTCAATCTTGCTAAATTTCTCTCTCTCTGTCCTTCTGTCTTAACATTGACAGTCGTTTGGAGAACAGAATAGAGGTGACATGAAACAATTGATTACAACTTGTGAACAAATTTCCATGGGCTTTCTGTTTGCTTAGGTTTGAGTTTGTTTTGTTTTGTTGTTTTTGTTTTGGGGCTTTTGTTTGTTGTGGTGTTTTAGTTGGGTTTGGACTTTTTGCATGTATGGGAGGCTTAAATGTGTGATAAAATTCCCATGCATTCATGAGGCTGTACAGGGCCCTCCATGGGGATTTCCTTGGCTAGGAACAAGCTCAGAGACCAGCATGTGGCAGCTCAGGCCGAGCACAAAGGAAGCACAGGATGAGTCTCAAGGGGCTCTGTAACAACAGGCACTGTTAGCTGTTATCCAGTGCGTAAGGACTACAGACCAGCTGCTTCAGATTCTCCTCATAAGGCACTCTGTTCTTGCTTTGTATGATGCAGCTCTCTTAAACCTCTATTACACTATATCTGCCTGAGCACTCACCCAGATGTTTGCTAGAAAAGTTCTGCTCCAGCTGAAAAGCACAGGGTACGCTATGCCCTGAGCAAAAGCAGTAGATAAATGGACATATACATGTTTCAGGAGCAGAAGCGGCATTAAATCTATGACAATACATAGGTGTGAAGATACAGAAATCTACAAAACTCACAGTTGCACAGCCCCCACATCTCCACTCGGTTCTGCAGAATGGCATCAAAAAATGCACAGGTACTGAGACAATGAGCTGGTGCTGCGCTTATTTGTCAGTTGGCAGAGCTGTGGGAGGCAGGAATTAAAGGTGATTTTGGAATGGGAAGAAGAAAGGCAAAGAAAAAATCCAGATGGAGACAGAGTGGCACAGCTCTGCTGACCCAAGCAGAACAGGGAACAAGTTGCAAATTACTATGAAAAAAGACTTGTGTAAAAGGAAACTGTGCTATATAGGCATTAGTGTTCTTTCCACAGCACACAGAGTTGTGAGCATGAATATACATCTAAATATTCTTGCAAAGCATTATAAAAAATCCTTTCCATAAGGTTATTTACACAAATGTACCTGTGAATGAATAAAAAACCTGCACAACAATGTATCTTTAGGATACACTGTAAATTCTCACATTAACACTTCCATAATTATATATGAAACATCTAAACATATAAAGATTTTTTTCTCCCTTTGCTTCTTTCAAACTCACAAAATGTAGTGAAATTCTCTTTTAAAACTACAGACTGCTGTGTGCCTCAGCGAGACATTATTTGCTTGCTCACAATATTCTTTTCCCTGTCTGTTAGTCACCGAGGCATTAATTGCTTATCCAAACTTGAAACAGTTCAGAAACCACTCTGAAGATAAATATGAATGAGCCAATTTCAATGTAATTCATGTCATCTGCCTCTTAAAGCTGAAAGACTGTATTTATTACATGTCAGAATTAAGCCTTGATACCTAATAAATGGGAAAATGTGAAATATATTGAGTAGATCACCATGTTGCAAGGGATCATTGCTTTTTAGTCTTATTTGACCAAATTAGTGATCAAAGAGAGGAAGGACTGGTCAATTCTAACAGAGAAAGTAGGTGAAAGAGATGTCTAGGTCTGTGTCATAGGTTTAATTTTAAACCAGGCAGAAACACTACTTAATGTAGTGGGTTAACATTTACTAAATTTTGGTTATGGTACTTACTCTTTTTGTGAGAGAGAGACTAGGAGAAAAACAAAGCAGGCTTAACTTTAAAATTAACAAATAGGTTATTAACTTACACTAAAAGAGTAGAAAAACAGAAAGTTGGGAAAAACCTAAAATGGAATGAAACTTTAATAAAACTTTTCCTTCTCCTTACAAACTGTTTACTTTTTTTACAAAACAACATAAAGAGACAAAACTTGTAATTTTCAGTCAGTTTCACTATCTGATAATAGTGTTTCATCAATTCATTAGGGGAAGAGTATCTTTTTGAGTCATGGATCCCACTGACAACTTAGAACAGTTCTCTTGTGGGTTTTAAACTGTCACAAAAACAACCGCCCGGAAAAACCTGTCTTTGTGACCCTCCCAGGAGCAGTTTCCCAAGCTGCTTATGGGTCATGGGTCTTAGACTTTTGCATACTGGGTGTCACCTTTAAAAGATGAATAACTCCAAAGCAAAGGATTCTTCACCTCAAGGTACAGAGATATCTTCTCACTTCTTCACCGGTGCAGGGGGCTTCTCATCTTTATCTCTGTTCAAGCATCTTATAGGATATTACTTAGTTCATCACAAACACCTTTGCTCAAATTTACACGCAAAAAAATCATCTCCCCAAATGCATATCTTTCCCATGATTTAAAGGAATGACTTAAATATAGAGTTAATTTCCATGGCTCAAGTAAGAATAGAACATCCAACTCTTCAACCCTCTGTCCTAATAGTCTTTTCACTCTTGCTACTGACTTCATGCTGTTGTTCTTTATGTTCACTCTGTCCTCCTTTACTCTCTCAGAGAAGGGCTAAGCTCTGGAAGCTTCATGTTGCTAAGAAAGAGTTAAATCTGCTCGGAGTTTTTGTCTCTTACTCTCTGTAGCTCGTAGGGTTAGTTGTTCAAAGTTGAGCTGATAAAGAAAAACTCATGCAGAAACATTAGAAATTGGAGCACTCGAGCCGTTTAGAAAAAAACTCAGGCAAGATCATAAATGCCTTTTTAGCCCACCCCTTGTTGCAAACTGGGGTGGCTTTGGCCCAAACAGCACCCATAGCTCTTATCAGGGGCCTAGCAGAGATTCTTCTCCTCTCTAAGGAAACCTGAAGAAAGCGGCTGCCATAAGACAGCAACTTCTCCTTCCCCCCCGTCACCCGGGAGCCGATGGAATCCAGCCAAGCCTCAGGCCAGCTTCCCCCCCCAAAAAAGGGGGGAGCAGCAGGCCCAGCTCGATGTTACCTGTCTCTCTCTGGCCACAGGAAGAAAGAAAAAACCCCACCTACAGGAAATCAAGGGGTTTTATATGGTACTTCCCAAAGTCGCAGCTAACAATTTCAGTGGTCAGAATAGATGTCAATATTCTGACTAACTCTCTGATAGGTCTCTGTCTCTTCCAAAGCAATTCCCAGGTCCTGACCTGGAGAATTATTTTACATCCTTTTATAACTAAACAACTAAACTGTACTAACCCATGACAGTCCGGTAACTCATTCTCGTTGTCTCGTGAAGCTGGCAGCGTATCACAGGCGCTCCTCCCCCTTTTCTCTCCCCCTCCTGCCCGGTCCACCCTATTTCTTTAATCGCACCCGGTGGACCTGTGCTCCCCTTCTAGTTTTTTTGGTGGGGCTTCTGGCCCAACAGCCCATCTCTCCCTCCTCCCCCTTTTTTGTTTTTGAGGGCATCAAATTCTTGTTTAAGGTGGCACTGAGATGCCCAATGTCCCACATCCCCACAAAGGTTACAGTGTTGTCTATTCGGGACGTAAGGTCTTCTCTGTGGAACCGGTCCTGAGGATGGCCGGGTGGTATGGACGGCAGAGACCCTTGGAGTCTTCATGCGATGGTCAGCATCTCCAGCTTGCATAAAGGGAACCTTGATCTGGCACACCCGCAACATTTCCTGAATGGTCGGGGGAGGGTCTAAAGGTAGACTTAGGATTGCATTCCTTGACACTGCATTAGAATAGGTGAACGCCATTTCCCTTAGAATCCCCTCCCTTACCGACGCATTCAGCACCTGAATCTCGATGGCTCAGGTGAGCCGTTCCACAAACTCAGTAAAAGACTCCCTGGGTCCCTGTATAATCTTAGAATATGGTATAACTGGGCCATCCAGAACCATTACAAAGTATGCTGTTAAAGCGTGATCCCTTACAATGTGGAGGGCTTTGGGTGGAATGGTCATTTCTTGGTCTGTCGGAGACCCCCAGTGTCCCTCACCCAGAAGATGGTCTAGGGTGAGGGCATTCCCGTCCTCATCGACCACAGTTTCCGGGTTGGTGAGGAGACCTGGCAAGGCATCCCTCAGCAGCTGCCTCCATGCTGCCTCCCAGAGCTTGAACTCTGTGGAATTCAAGAGGCAGGAGAACAGCTGCTTGAGGTCTGCCGGTACAACTGCGGCCCCACCAAGATCAGAGCAGAGAAGGCCCCTAAAGTAGGGACTCTCCCGCCCATAATCTCGGTGGGCCTTGCACAGGTCCCTAATGGTGAATTGTGGGAAGGGGTGATAGACCGCGCGCACATTGCGCCCTCCACGGGAATTTTTATAGACCACTGGGGCAAGGGATGGGACAGGGGAGGGTTGAGGCATCTCCACGGATTCAGGTCCCAGATCCACCTCCTCTGACCCCTCCTCGTGGGAACCAGAAGAGGGGGCGTGGGAACCAGAAATCCAGGAGGCACGCCTTCCGGGAGGGGGTGTGGTCTGGGCTGATGATGATCTCATGGGGGTGTTCCCAGAGGCAGGGTAGCAGGGAGGAGTTTTGAGAGGAGCCTTTGGGGAAGGTGGAGAGAAGGGAGGTGACTTATGGGGAAGGGGAGGAGTCATGGATAGGAAGGGGTTGGACGAAGGGTTGGTGGGAAGGAAAGGGTTGAGGGAGAAAGAAGGGATGGGGGATGGGGAGGACCGAGCCATGCGGTCTCCGCCATTTGGTGAGACAGGGAAAGGGAAGCCATTTTGGGATCGGATCTCCCCCTCCAAACTGAACTGAACTTTAGGTTTAACAACTGAGAAGAAAGGGGACAGGAGAAGGGGACAGGGAGAACTCCTGAGATGCCTAGCCAGGGCTGCCTGAGGGACCCTGGGCAGTCCGGTCAAGACTACCCAGGCGGGGGGATCCGGGCGTTTTTGGGGAGCCTGAGCCAGCAGGCAGAGTCCCTGCTGCTCCCTTCAGAATGCCCTTCTGGGGATGGGGGGATTTGGGAGAAGGCATAGGGGAACAGGGGGATGGCTGCCTCAACTCGGCCCTTTTTGCATTCCCTTCTGAATTCTGATTGCAGAACTAAGCTGCGCAGCCAAATTAAAAAATTTTTGAGCTTCTTTTTCCCCTGACCCAGCCAATTGGAACATTTTTCTTTGTACTGAGCCCCAAAATCGAGCTGTGTAGATTTGGTCAGGGGACATCTGGGGGAAATGCAAGAACAGCCAGCGGACAAACCGCTTCAACTCGCCCTTGGAAATCTTTAACTGGGCGTTATGAACAATAGAAACAAAACTATAATACACACCCTTTTGGGCAACAGAGACCTTCACGCCCATCTCTCTCTAAAATGTTGCCCCCAGCTAACACCCAAGCAAAATCAAAATGCAACTAAAAACTAACCGCAGATTATCCTCCTAAAACCGAGCAGGGGGCCTCCTCCCACTTGCTCGGGGAGCTGCAACAAAGAAAATTGATGGTTCTAAAAATTCCCGACAAAGAACCACCACATTAACCCGGTCCACCGGAACGAAATGGGTGAATAATGAAAAACAACAAAAGATGATCAACAGGAGGGTCCCGAACAGGGGAATGGGGCAAACCTCCAGCCCCTGGGCTGCACAGCCAGAATCCTCTGAGAGGATCCTTTCCCAACCAGGTTCTCCCCCACCCAGGGAGAACGCACCAAAAGTAAGTACCTCTTTCTGAGGCTACTTACCCCCCTCCTGGGATCTTGGAAGCTTGGGGTTGCTGGTCCGCCACCTGAAGAGGACTCCGAGGGCGCTCCGGAGCTGTCCTCTTCTCCCCCGGGAGCGAGCTCTCACAGGAGCTGCTTCCACCAGGGGTAGCGCAACGCCCAAGGACTTCTTCAGGCTCTTCTGAAGCCCCAGTCCATGCTGCAGGGTCCGCCTCATCGCCAGGGGAGACCCACGTTGGGCACCAAACTGCGCTGTCACAGTGCCCTTTGTGCTTGGTTGGTACAGCCCACAGGCTAGCTCAGCCCACACAGTGGCTAACGCGTGGCGAGGTTGGGGTGGCAGGCTGGGCAAGCCACCTCCTCCCTGTGGGGTCTTGATTCCCCACACCAGCAACAGGGCTTTGATGAAGACACGACCATGGCGGCAGATGAAGAGTTGGCACTCTCTGACAGGGTAACAGGATGGTTTATTGGAGGGGAGTCTGACAAGGAGCTCCGCCTCAGTCAGCCACTGCCCAGAGAGAGCCCTGAGCAGGGCTGTGCAACAACTTTTAAACGGGGGTGGAACTAGGGGTGGCCACAACGGGTCAGCCAATGAGGGAATAAGGGGGTGTAACAGATGGTGTCAACCTTTGAACAGGGATCCAATCGCAAGAAGGAGGTGGGGGATTTCCCAGGCACCCACCAATCACTCAACGCCCTCCCTGGATCTTTCCAGAAACCAGGGAAGGGCCCCGAAGTGACAGACAGGGCGCCCAAGAGGAAAGGGAGAGGATTGACAGGGACAGGTGAGGGAGAGGGATGATTGACAAGAAACGAACTCTTACATAACAACTCATCGAGGGAGGAACTATTACAAGGGACAGAGGGGTACAACGGAACATACCATTATGAAATCTCATATAAAATTTACAGAAAAACTTTATATAACAAGTAAAACATAACAAATCAACTGTTTGCACCACCACAATTTGTAATTTCTCTTTATATAGTGAATGGATCCCCACCAACTAGAGTTTCTTATGTAGTATAATTACATCTGCAGTCTGACTTGCTTTTAATTTTAAAATTTCATCATCTCTTAGTGAAATACTTGTTTAGTGTCCACTTGGAATTTATTTACTAAAGAATTAAGCTGGTGAAAACCCAAAGATACCTTACTAAGTTGTGTGGCTGCAGCAACTGCCAAGTAAGAGCCAAGTTGGGGTGGTTTTCACTCGTGCATTGCTGACAAAGCGGTTTCATGCTGAACAGGGTCACAGTAAGCCTTCTGCACACAGTGAACACTGCAAGCCCTCTGAAGATAAAAAGCCCAATGGTCAGCTCCCGAGAAGATGAGGAACACTTCTGGCCAGAGCAGCTGATCTCAAATTCGTCCCAGACTGACAGATCTCCAAGGGCCCTGGCATCTGTCACTCTGAAACCTGCTGGTCAGCAATCAGGAGACCTCTGAGGCAAATTCGACAACAGCTGCACCCAAGCCTTTGAGCTTTGCATATGGACCACAATGGGAACCGAGTAAATGGACTTGGCCGGCAAGGAGGAAAAGAAGGAAGAAGGATCATCAAGTCCTTGCTGAGACAGGTGGTGGTTGAGGCTGCTGGTGAACAACATCCTCCTGACCCAGACTGGGTTGTAGTGTGCATTATTGGTCACCAAGGACCCTTGGGATCATTGGAACTTTCCCAGGACTTGCATGAGTGGCAAGAAGAAGAGTGTCCTCAGTGTCAGGGAGTAATAGTTATAGAAGTGAGCTGCGGAGTTTGTGGTGCACAATTTGGGAGAAAGACACCAAAGCTTTGGTGTGGGGGTGGTTTGTGTGACCATTGCTATAGTGGTACCCTTGGTGCCTCTTATCAAGCAGCACAGGTAGTGTTGGGAATACCTAACCCTGTTCCTGGAGATTTTGGTGAAGTAGCAGATTGGAGATTTGCGCAGACAGTGTGGGCCATTAAAAAAGTGATATGGCGAGCCCGCATGGTAAAACGCTCTCATGTTGCGTGCCTTCTGCTCATGGTGTCAACAAGTGTTGCGGGATCCCCTCAATTAGCTCATTGTATAGACATGGGTGATCCCAAATTCTGGTCCCAGGCTAGGACAGTGTTAACATCCATGTTTATACCAGGAGCAACAGCCGCCAGAGCAATGACCACGTTAAAGCAGATAGCATGCTGGGCAAAATCAGAATTGAATGTGACTAGCCAAATTTTGGATGAGCTATCAGTGGATGTTACCAGTGTTAATCATGCTGTTTTGCAAAACCATGCTGTGACTGATTTTTGCTTTTAGCACATAACCATGGTTGTGAAGAGTTTGAAGGAATGTGCTGCATGAACCTGTCTGACCATTCTGTATCAATTCACAAAAAAATTGCAATTAATGAAGAACAAATTACATGATTTAAAAGAAAGCAATGATGCATTTAGGGATTAGTTAAGTAGCCTTGGGATTACGGGATGGTAGAAGTTTGGTTTTAAACAAGTGTTTGTTATATTATTACTTGTATTAGTAGGATTATTAGTACTAAGTTTTGTAATGTCTTGTATTAAGAATATGTTGTGTAAGACAATGACTAATGCTTAGCTTGTGCAAAAGAAAAAGCAGGAATTGTAGAAGGATTTCCGGAGATAGAAACAAAGAGGCCTTGCAGTGTTGGGAAAATGCTGTTTGCCTTAGCACTCCAAGGTCGAAGAGTCTGGGAATGAGCCGTTGGCCCCTGAACAAAGTTGTAAACAGGTAACTGCAAAGGAATGCTTATGCAGGTAACATTAGCCAATAGTATAGCCTCTTAGGGCTTGTAGGAGGTAGCCAATAACAAGTAGCAAAATGCCGCATGAACAGCTTATGCACAAGAATTATATGTATAAAAGAACCCTGTGTACCCACAATAAACGAGCATTCACCATTACTTCTGTGAAGAGCGTGACTGACTCCGGCTGCTCCCCAAGACATCATCTTTACAGGAGTGGTTTGGAATATTCTAAAAACTTCAGGAAATTCAATCTGATGGTGGATCCCACTTCACTGCTAGATTTGTACAGGAGTGGGTGAAAAGTGAAGGAATTAAATGGATTTTTCACACCCCTTACTACCCTCAAGCTAACGGGATCCTAGAAAGGACCAATGGTCTCTTGAAACAACTTCTGAAACCACAGGAGGGAAATTGGGATGTCCGGTTGTGGGAAGCAGTTAAAGGAGTGAATGGTAGATGGGGACTAAACGGGTGTCCCAAAATCACTGCTTTCTGCCCAACGGCTTCAAGAATGATTGCTTCACTACAGGGACCTGATGATCCCAAGAATCCTGCACATTACCCTGGACAACCGGTTCTGGTGGACCTTCCTACTGTAGGGGAAGTACTAAAATCCCCACTGAATAAATATGCATGGGTAGCCTCTGATGCCCAGATAAATCCATGCTGGATAATTCCATTATTCTAAACATTGTCTCTGCCTCCTAGTGGCAGGATTTTTCTGTTGTTTACTTTTACAGAAGAACCCCGAGGGACATGAGGATCACCTGAACCATGATAAAACTGGTGATATTTTTCTGCATCCTACCACAATACCATGGCCAGGATTCTTCGGAGTGGCTGTGGTCTGAAGCTATCATCAAGCACACAAATGTTTTAGGATCTTATCCCAAAGATCACCATCCAAACCGAGCAACTGTAGTTCAGCATGGCTCTGAGGCATACCATCTAAATGAGTGGGGATGGGATCGGAAAGAGTGGATCAAACCCCAAAGTGGAAGAGTGGGTGAAGTAAAAATGATAGCATGCAGAAAAGTGGAAAGATCTCTCTGTGAGAAAGCCTCCTCCACTACAATTGCTGGAAATGTTTTTTGAAGCAGGTGGAAAAAACAATTTGTATATCCTTACAGCAGAAATGTGCCCTACAAAGAAGTGGGATTGTACTAAACAAATTCCCCTTACCCTGTGCTGCCGTCAAGAGCATGTGGGTAATTACACTTCAGGCCCCAGAACCAACAATATTGCAATTACAAAGGATTGTAATGATGAACCAACAGATTGTTGGTATAGTTTTGGTTTTGTCAAACCAAATTATATGACGTGCCGTTGGCAAAATAACTTGACGGATCCATTGGGTTTTAAAGGTCTAGTTTACAAATCTAAGATAAACCCTATAAACAAAGCCCACACTGAGTACAGTAGTCACCTGCCAACAAGTGAAAGAGACTGAAAACCCCTTTTTTCAATATGATACTGAATGGCCCTGGTACCAAGCTTTTGTTCATTTTACTGGCCCCATGGAAAGTGTGAAAGACTTAAACCTCTCAGCTGTTGTTATGCATTAAAATCAGGTATATACTAGGCAGGAATGGGAAAAACAAAAAACTTGGCAGCTTCAAGGGATAGTAGGAGAAAAAATTAGTATAGGGTGTCGAATGATTAATGGAACCACCTATAGGAAGGCAACCTCCATCAGTGTTCTGACAAACCAAATATATAAGCACAAAGAGGTCTGCACACACCCAAGCATGCAGGATTGTTGGCACAATTTCACACTAGCACAAACTGTAGAAGTAGTTTGTCTTTGGGCCAAAAATACTCAAGGGCTTCCTTTTAAATTTAAAATAAATGTTATAGCCCAATTTACTGCAGCTCATATTACCAACACTCCAACCCAACCACTGGTTATGCTTAGCCTGAGAATTTCTGAAATCGGACCATATATAATTAGGAAGACAGGACAACAACAAATACTGTTCAGTCTCTTAAGCAAGCCAAATTGCTGATGCAAAATAATGTCTCAGAAATTCAGCCAGCTTGTTCACCTTTCTTACAGACTTCCTTGGAAGGCTGGACAGTCTGGTTGTGAAAGTGGAACTCTTTTGAAAAGTGGACACTTAGAGACATAACTGGTGTTACGGGAACTGTGGAGAGTTTGTCTGAGGCATGGTTGCAGAGCAAGGGCCATGATCAGATGAAATTTGTTAAGGCTTAGCAGAAAACATGCAGGACGACGTGACAAACAGCAGGGATACTGTGTCCTTGTATAAAAGAAGTTACAACAATAAGGATGTTGATCAGCAAAAAATCATGTAGCTGTAACTGCAAGGCTGACCACAGAAAAAGCTGGCATTGTGAAATAACAAACCAATTAGGAGCTATAATTTTGTAATATGCATGAGCTAATTAATTGCACTATATCTGTATGCGAGCATGGTAATAAAGCTGAGACTTGTTGATCATGATAGCATGAGGCTCGTCTCCCGTTCTTCCACAAATGGTGACCCCTGGACATGATAGCACAGTGGGACGTGATACCACGGCGAGAAGCAACGTAGGGTTCGAGTCCTGCAAGCAGAGGGACGGCTACAGAGCATTACCGAGGAGCTCCGTGCCCTGAGCGACCACAGAGGTGGGCTTAGCCGATACGTGCTGCCGAGACCTTGGGAGGCTGCAGCATATGATTTATGGATAGTATGGATAGGCAAGCAGCATATGATTTATTTACAGTATTTCTGCAAAAGCGGCAGATTAAAGGGATAGATTTAAATAAAGAACTACCAGACCTTTTAAAGTTCGCTTACTCTCAAGGTTTCTTTATTAACCCTCATACTGTCCATGAATTGTCTGAATGGAGACGGTTCGGGGATAAGCTATGGGAACTCACGTTAGATGATGATAAGGCGGCGAAAAAGTTGAATAAACTTTGGAGGGTAGTTCACAATGAGTTACTTTTGTATCAGGCAGAGAAAAGGGCGGCACGGGAAGTGGTTACGGCTCAGGAAAAGAATCAAAGGTATGATCCCCAGTGGGGCACTAGTACCCCTAATCCCCCCATATTCACGACAGTTCATTTGCCGGCTGCAGCACCCGTTTCACCTTCAGCTCCTCCAGTAGCAGAAGAGCCTATCCCTGGGGGGGGGGCCTCCTTACAGCCCTGAGAACAGTGTCCCTATCCCTCAGTCGGCCAGCTTCCCAAGCAGCCAAGAGCCTATCCCTGGGGCAGAATCTGACCTTGCGGAGGCCATGGCAAGGGAGCACCGGGAGGTTTGGACAGCCCTAGCACGGCAAGGTGCCGAACAGGGTGATCAGGACATATTGGAGGCAGCCTCCGGGTGTCTTGCCTTTCCAGTTACTTTTGCTCCTAATCCTGCTGCGGGACTGCAAGCCACAGTAACAGTTCTAGACTGGAAAATGCTAGCGCAATTGCGCTCCACAGTAGGGCAATATGGAGACACTAGTGAGCCCACAAAGCAGATGCTTGAATACCTTTTTAATGCTCATGTTTTGCTACCAGCAGATATTAAGGGGATTGCTAGGCTCATCTTTACACAACATCAACACCTTTTGTTTAACGCACACTGGCAGGCTGAGGCTCAAGCTTCAGTCGCCATACAAAGAGCACAAGGAGATCCATTACAGGGGCTCACATTAGATGAGTTGTTGGGATCAGGACCGTTCCAACGAATGGAGGCACAGGCACTCATGGGGCCAGATAAATGCCGTGAGGCAATGAGAGTAGCCAGAAGAGCTATTGAAAAAGTCAAAGCACCTGGAGGTATACCTATTTACAGGGGAATAAAACAGGGTCGAGAAGAAGCATTAGGTCACTTTGTTGATAAAATTGCTGAGGCTATAGATAAAGCCGGTGTCCAGGACTATATGAAGGGAGCCTTGCTAAAGCAGTGTGTTCTCCAGAACTGTAATTCCCCTACTAGATCAATAATAACCACTATGGCAGGAGACTGGACAATAGCAGACTTATTAGAAAAAGCAGCAACTATGCCATCAGGGTCGCAGGCATTTTTAGTGGAAGCAATTAAGCAGTTAGGATTGGGACTACAGGAACAGGCAAAGATATCACAGACACAGGTGTTAGCAGCTCTTGCGCCTCTCCAAGCAGCAACGGCAAGCACCGGCCCTCGTCCCTCACCACCGGGTGGACGCATGAAATGTTTCCGCTGTGGTAATAGTGGGCACATACGCCGAGAATGTCAGGCGGCAGGAGTCTGGTGTGCAAAATGCCGCTCTGACTCACATAATACCACTGTCTGTCGCCGGAGATCGGGAAACTTCCGGAGCAGCGCGAACAGCGGCCGCACAGGGACACAAATAGCAGCTGCAATGTCACCAGCGCCATCCACAGCATCAGCCAACAACTACAACCAGCCACCAGCGGGAGCCTCGGGATGGACGTGGCAGCCTCAGTAGATGTCACCATAATGACTACACACCTGCACAAAATTCCAACTGGACTTAAGGGACCTATCATGATTAATGGAAAAACAGTGGGAGGACTTTTGCTAGGTCATTCTTCAACCACGATGATGGGACTATTTGTGTTACCTGGTGTAATTGATGCAGACTATTGCGGGGAAATTATGATTATGGCTTATACCCAATACCCTCCATTGAAGATCGCTAAGGGACAGAGGTTGGCACAGCTAATACCGCTTCCTCAGATGGCCAAGGAGGTTACGCCGCTGCTACAAAAGGCAAGGGGTCAAGAAGGTTTTGGCTCCACGGGAGGGTTAGTGCTAATGACTTTAGATTTATCTGAGCGCCCTAGAAAGAAAGTGGAACTACAACTTAATAATCAAAGTATAACCCTTGTTGGATTACTGGACACTGGAGCAGACTCCTGCATTATTGCTCCACAAGAATGGCTCAAGGACTGGCCATTACAGGCCTCTGCCACCATGGTGACTGGGGTCGGGGGAATGACTCTCGCCAGCCGAACACCAGTGGTTACTATAATTCTCGACGGGAAGCAGGCGCAAGCGTCCTTTTCCATTACAATGCTGCCACCTACGGTTCAATGCTTGATCGGCCGAGACGTCCTGGCTCAACTCGGTATCGTTCTCACGAACGAACACCCTTTGGTATAGTGGCCGCTGCTTGGACTTTCCCCATTGCCCTCACTTGGACTACCAACGACCCAGTGTGGGTTAAGCAGTGGCCACTGAAAGGGGAAAGCTTACGACAGGCATATGCCTTGGTACAGGAACAACTCCGATTAGGTCATCTTAAATTATCTACTAGTCCCTGGAACACCCCCATATTTGTGATTAAAAAGAAGTCCGGCAGGTATCGGTTACTCCATGATCTTCATGCCGTCAATGCCCAAATGGAACCAATGGGAGCTCTTCAATCTGGATTACCCAGCCCAGTGATGTTACCCCAGGACTGGCCTTTGTTAATCCTTGACTT